>MDKJ01190815.1:0-22386 GCA_005239525.1 Nicotiana knightiana
TCAACCTCCTCTTTCCAAATCTCCAACCCAAACCCCTCAAAACTAGCTCAAGCTCCATGAATTGTAGATCTAAAAAAAAAACCTAGTCGCCTCCTTTTTTCCCCAAAATACTGAAGCTCCGGCCACCACCACCCTACAATGCATACATGGACGGATAGAGCTCCTTCCACTCTATCCTTTCATATTAGTCTTGACCGGAAACTCCAACTACCGCCGTCCAACCACCTCATTGTTCTGTTGCCACTGTTTCTCCATCTTTGCTTCTTCGATCCAAGAACCCTCTTTTCCTTCCGGCATAATGCTGGAATACCTTTGTTTTAGCATTTTCCGAAGTGAAATGGGTGTTTCAAGGTCGTATAATTGTTTCTCGAGTTTCCGGCACCTTATTATTGCTCGAGTTAGCATTGGATGCCTCGTATGGTAAAACCCTGCTCCCTCTTTCCATTTTCTGATTTTTTTCTTCTCTTCTTTCGTTTGTTTTATTTTGTGGTTTTGGCATCAGGATTAGAGTTTAATTTTCATTCATGTTTATGTTGTTCATATACATTTGAGCAGTGATATGTCGAGTTGCTATTGTTTTCATGATGTCGCTTCCGGTTAGCCTTTTAGTTGCTCACATCTTTTAGTTTTGTTGTATCATACAAGACCAAGATCAATTGATTTGCTTCTTGACTAATTATTCATTTAGTTTGGTTACATTGATTTGATCCGTATGTGATATTTCTGAGTCGTTCTTTGTGTTAGTTTTTTTATTAGGTTTGTTTTGTTGATTAATTGTTGGTCAGTTCATAATCAATAGTGTTTAGTTGTCATGTGTTGTTATGCCTCTGAACTTTAACTGAAGTTTCAAAGTTTTTGGACTGTAACTGGAACCTTAATCCTCTCTTCATGTTTCTGTTTTTTTTCCCCTACTAATTTGTTGTAGTTATTGTAGTAGTGTAAGTTTTGTTAGTGGTCGATTCTAGTTCGTTTTCTATCTAGTTTTCAGTTTCGTCTTCGCTTAGTCAAACTTTTTTACTAAGTTATTTTCTCTGTTAACATGTGTCTTGCTTGGTTTGATTTTAGTCATTAGGTTTTAAGTTCTCTTTATTGATTAGTGGTTCAGTATTAAGTTTTAGTTACATGTTTGTGGTAGTTTAACTAAGTTCTAGTTACTTGTTTCTATTTTGGTTTGGTATTAATTTGCTGAAAAGCTGAAGAGTAGATATGTTCGATCATGAGAGTAGGGTACTTATGTAGCTGCTTTTTACTATTTAAAGGCTGTTGGGAGTATGCTGCTCCCATTACTATTTCACAGTTGGTAAAAAATTGTCTTTTAGGCAGACTTTTGAACCAAAAGTCTGTCCTTTGAATAGTTAAAACAGACTTTTGGTGAGAAATATGTCCTATGGACAGATTTTCAATGATGAATGCATTCTCTCTTCTCCTGTAAAAAACACACTCTCTAACACATATGGCTGGACATCTTTGACACACAAAAAGAACACAACTTTAAGAGTAAAAATAGTATCTGAACACTGAGTAGTAAGCTGAAAGTGTTTGATCTTTTGGGAGTGAGTTCTCTATTTGCAAGACCTTTCACAAGCCTAAAAGTGTTGAAGTTGATTGTTAGGATCCTTCTTCTTTAAAAGTTACTAAGTTAAGGGTTTTTCCTGGATTGTTTCTCGTGTCAAAAGTTGTTGATTTGTTGTTGTTTATTGCTGTTGTCTGCAGCATTTGCTGCCGAGCTTCATTTTCTCTGTTGCTGCATTCTGAAATTCTGCAAACTAGGTATTTCTCTTAATCTTTGCAATGTAACCTGTGATAAAAACGTGAGAATATGGTTGTTTGTCTTGTTAAGTTTCAATATTAAACAAATGTTGTCATTTTAAAGTTCTAAGGGCATTTCTTTATCTCTTCAACTTCATTCTTATCATTAATATACTTCTACATTGAGTTATTGCCATTTCTTTTACATTCATTGGATGTTTGAAGCAAAAAAGAGAAAAAAATAAATCTTTAGTCAAATTAAGTAATTTGAAGTTTTGAGAGTTTGGCATGATGAACGTGTTAGTTTCGCCTTACTTTACTGAAATTGGCCCTTAGAGGTGTGTAAATTTAATTATTTTTTAGTTCTTGTTTAAGTTAGCATTAGATGATATGGTAATATTTAATAGAGGTAGATTTTTGTAAGTAATAAAAGAGAAGTTGGATTTGAATAAATAGGATACATAAATTTGTGCATAACTAATCTTGTTGGGCAGTATTAGTAAATTGGAACGGCAGATTATTTGGGCCAAATAAAATCAAATTCGCCAGGCCCATGAAAACAATAATTCAGCTGGACTGTTCTTTGTAAACATTCTCTTCTAGGCCCATTTCATGTTAAGCATGCTAGCTGGCCCTTTCTTCTTTTTCATAAAAATAATTATGTGGGCCAAATAAAAATCTGAATTTCTACAGCCCAATTCAAACAAAGTTGGCTGGTCCATTCATTTTAATATAGCAGGCTCATACTTTCAATAAAGAAGGCCAATTTTCTTTTAATAACTTCAACAAGCCCAATGCCAATAATTGATAAGCTAGCCAAAGTTTAAATGTCATATTGGTTAAACAAACGTAGTAGCATTATAGTCTTTTCTGGTGAATATTTTTTTCTTTTGTAATAATTTAATCTCCTTAATAATTAATTTAAATGCTACGCAACTAGTAGGCGCGTTTTAATTTTTTCATTCACGGACTCGCTTGCGTAGCGTGATATTAACTTTTAATAATTTAATTCAATAATCTCATACTATATACAATAGCGTTAATTAATTTCTAATTCTTATGCCACGGTCGCAAATTCGCTTGCGTATGCGATAGTAACTTTTAATAATTTTCAAAATAATAATTTCCTCAAGCAAAAATGTAGTGATTTCTAACAAATAATTAGTTGTCATGATTTTGGATTCGCTTGCGAGGCGCGATTATGATAAGTTAATTAATTTCGTTTTCGATCATGTATTCGCTTGCGTAGCGTGTCTATTACAACGTAATATTTTTCAAATTAATTTTTTTTCAAGAAATAACAGCAGATAGGTAAAACATGAAAATCATATAAAGCACAGTTTATCCAAAATTAATTAAAGTCAAGTTTTAAGTCAATAAAGCGACCGTACTAGAACCATGGAACTCGGGGAATGCCTTATACCTTCTCCCTGGTCAACAGAATTCCTTATCCGAACTTTGTTTTTGCGGACCGATAAAAAAGGAGTCAAACATTCCTTTGACTAGGGATTCAAATAAAAGGTGACTTGAAACACTAAAAATCAATTATAAGTGGCGACTCTGAATAACAAAAATAATCTCTATTTCAAAATTGTCACTTTAATTAAAAAAATTCTTTAACCCACGATCGATAAGCACCATATTTTCGGGGGTTAGGAAAGAGGTGTGACAAACACCATTCACGACATTAGCAATCAGCTGCTTCAGCTTTACACGGGGGTAAATACTATAAGGTGTTTGCTTCAATAGTTGGCAAAATAGAGAAGTATTTATTTATTATAGTTAATTCAAAGCTTGGATTGTATTTGCGCATTCTGCTAACTGGGTTCCTGCATCTCTACCAGTGATCAGCTCGATGACTATTTTCAGTGTTTCACAGGATAAGATGGTGAACGATTAAACTGATGATGAATCTGACTTAGTGGAGTCATAACAAGAGCTTAGTAGAGTTGGATTCACAAAAAAAGAAGCATATACGGTCGGTTGATTTTAGCTTTCTGTAAATGGAGCAACAGTTAGCGCAGCTACATTTTGTACATCGGGAATGATATTTCTGAGCATAAGCTGTAAAATAAATTATTGGAAACCCACTTCTCCGCGGTGGAAAGGGCTTGCAAAATGCAAGAAGATTAGGTTCTTGGAATCAAATCATAAGAAATGATGCCATCGTGCGTTGCGTTGCGTTGCGTTACGTTACAACAATAGAGAAAAAGTGGGAAAAGGGGGAACCAAAAATCAGAAGAAAAAGAGAGATTGGACAAAGGAAAATTGTATTAAAATGAAAGTTAGCTGTATGCCAGCCCTGTAGGAAGCTATAACGAAAAAGAAGAGAGACGAGACAAGGAAGAGGTCACGTGAGATGATATGCATTTACGTTAGACTCCTATATCTGGCTAATGCAAACGACAACCGAAAATCTCTAGGCGTAAGTGTAACAATATTGAAGTCTGAAGATTATAGAGTTCTCACATGAGATATGACCAATGTCTTACTGTACTTGCTAAAAAAACAAAACAATGCCGACACTGCCGTGCTTCAATTTGAAGCTCCCTCATCTTATTTTAATCATATTTATATTTGAGATTGAGGCATACGTAATTGATTTATTGATATTTCTACCATTTTTTTACCAACTGATTTGCCCAGGAGTACGATGAAACAACCTTTGTGGCTTCCAAGGAATCAAGACCCACTAAAATAAGAAGAAAACAAATAGTTTGTTCTAACCGTCCTTGACAAATTAAAAAAAAAACGAAAAAATTGAGCTGCTGAGAATTCATGAGTCTCGGGAAATAATTGAGTAGTGCATTTTACCATTTCGTTAAAATATATTATCCTTTCATTTCCAACGAGAGAGTTCAATAAGTCATGTTGGTCTGCCATTTTAGTAAGAGGGATGTAATAGTAAAACATTAAATGAACTTGTCTTGAAAAAGATAGTGAGAGTAAATGTTTGACGTAATATAAGGACTTATAGACTGTAAATTGTACTTCTTTGTTTGACGAATAAGTTGATGGTATCATGAAAGTAAAGTTTTCTTGAAATTTAAGACTGATGAGTGCGCGCGGAAGTCAATGATTATTGGCACCACCACTAGCAAGTGTCACTTATCATGATGTAGTTTTGGTTAATTGGTTCACTCTGATTTCTCTATAAATAGAAAAATCTGCCTTGATATACATGTTGTCCACCTCAAGCAGTAACTACCTTTCCTCATCAGGGCACCACGCCTGACTGTGACCAGTATCCGAGGTGGAGCTAGCGGTGTCGATTCAGTTGAACTCAATCACTTTTGTTTAAATAAAATATTTTATACTAAAAAATTTATTAAATACGTATATTTTTTTAATTGCGAACCCAGTAACTTAAACGAATTATGAATTATGTGGCAAATTTAGAACTCATAAACTTTAAATTCTAATTCTGGCGTTCTGCCTCTGACCAGTATATTTAAAATTATGAATTCAGAATTTAATTTGGTAAAATTTAATAATTTGCCACATACTTACATTATGTCCATATAAAGAATATTGTGTTCAGTTGAAGCATGGGATAAAATCTCTATCTGCCGACTGCCCCAGCGTAGCACGTCCTTGGACCTCTATTCTAAGTAACTAGTGTATATAAATAGCTAGCTAGCTGCTCATTCATATTAATCACAAAGCTAGCTCCAATTTGGCCTTTCACTAAAAGTGGCTCTGCACATTTTAACTGTTGTTATATTTCTGTCGTAGCCAAAGCCAAAAGCTGCCGGAAAAAGATGCCACCAACTTTAAAGCTGCTACTATGGTGCTGCTTGTGTTTGTGTGTGGTATTAACAACAACGTATGCTCGCCCACAGCCTCGAAATCTGATCGTTGATTCAAATTCCACTACTTCCATTGCGTACATCCGCAGAAGCCTCTTGAGCAATGGCCTCGGCCGAACTCCTCAAATGGGGTAAGATTTTGTTTTTCCGTTATACACTGTCGGTGCACAAAAGTTAAAAGATATTACTTGAAAGTGGAAAGGTTATAAGTAGTGTTGTTGTTATCATGAAAGATAAAGATGAAGCAGAGTATGTTAGATTCATAATGGCAGCTCGTGAATTTGTCAAGTTGTCTATACTTGTTTGTTGCACCAAAAACAATTAAAATTAAAACATTTTCCTACAAGAAAATAAAAACCATTCAGATGGGACAGTGATTTAGCCCCCTTAATTGACTTGGATTTTCCATCCATGTGGACCCCACTCCTCTTATTTTTGTGCAAAATCAGAGAAAAGGGAACGTTTCAAGAAGACAGTTTAGTGAATAAACTATCATAATTCAAGATTTAAATGTCATGTTTTTAGAAAAAGAAAAAAAAAATCTTCTTTAAATTATGGGAAAAAGGTAAATTTAGAGAAAGGCTAGCTAGCTTTGGATGATTATATTGTTGTGGGTGATAAACAGATGGAGCAGCTGGAATCATTTTGCTTGCAATATTGAGGAAAAAATGATAAGGGAAACAGGTCAGCTAAATTATTGACTACTATCAATTTGACAAGAGTCAAATGAACAAATTCATGTACCATACTTCTTTGCTAGCTGCAATACAGTTGTCACAAGTTGATTTTATATGTGACAGCTGATGCAATGGTATCTACTGGACTTGCTTCTCTTGGTTATGAATACATCAACATAGGTAACTTTTTCTTTACCATATTTAACGAATCAATTTAATTTCTAAAACATATAGTTACAATTAATTAATTACACTTTTTATAACAGCTGAATTAGTAACTTGAAAAATAAAGCAAATAATTTGTTATGACGGGTAAAAAAAAATGTTACAGCTTTAGAATACAAGTGTTATCCTTTGACGAATTACAGTCTTCTTGTTAATATATATAATTTTATTTCCTAATCAATTGTTTGTCATATTTTCTTCATTCAGATGACTGCTGGGCCGAACTTAACAGAGACTCTCAGGTACACTAAAATGCTTCCCTGTTTCTTATTTGGCAAAATACATAGTTTACCTATCAACCACGCAGCGAAATCCCTGTTACACACCTCTTTTTCACGAGAAACTTTTTACACACTCATCCTTTTAAAAGTGGATCTAAGACACACCATGTTTGTGCTTGACCATTTTTTTAGATAACGTGAAAGTCACGCACTAATAAAGCCGTGATACGTGTCATTGACTTTAAAAAGGAAAAAAATATATTAGAAATTAAAATTAAAACTCATCTTTTCATTTTCTATCTTAAGCACCATTGTGCTACCACCATAGTTGTTTGTGAGAAAGTCTCCATCAACACCAAAATTTAACGAAATTTAACCACACTATCTAAACAACTAGTTGAAAATAATCGAGCAACAAATTGATTTCAATAACTCAATAAACCCAATTGATTTTTCAAGCTTTTTTCGACATCCCAACAATGGTGGATTCTATATATTTTCACCAAACTTTCAATACTACTGTTAAAGCTTTTAAATCTATCATAAATAAATAATTTTCACAATATTTGGATAATAAACCAACAAAATCCGCTCAATTTTAGTTCTAAAATTGATATGTTCTTTCAAAAATTCTATTTGGGGAAGAAAATGAGGGAGAGGGTGGTGAGGAAGAAGATCAGGGGGAGGGGGAGGTGTTCCTGTGGGGAGGAGAGTCAAAACATAGGATTTTTTATGGGCTTCGCGTGCTTTTCTTGTGTGTAAACATGCAAGTGGAGATGGACATCGGTCGGTTCAGTTCGGTTTTGAACATTATCGATTTTGCCTATCAGTTATCGGTTTACAAATATCATAACCCGATAACCAAACCGATAAGATATTAGTTATCGGTTAATCGGTTATCGATCATTACCGGTTCGGTTATCGGCTTACCCGATAAGATAAAACAACTAAAAAAAATTTGCAATATATAAAACTAAGAAATCAAACTGCCAGAAGTTTGTTGTATACAATACCGTAGTTGGTCACTTGGTCTGTCAAGTAAAGATCTTATAACGGGCATCATAGTAGGCACTTTTATACACGTTTAACGAGCCTCAAATTGTGGCATGTAACATTCACTGCTTTTTACTAGTAATTTGGGCCTGAACATTCATAAACAAGTAAATAAAAGAAGAAAATCCACCACAAGCGCAATGAAAGTTCGTGGAGTACAAAATCTGAATGTAAATTTACAGTCTTCACAATTCAAGAAACAAAAGTACTACTACTTGCAACTAAACTCAATAACCAAGCACAGAAAAGAACAGGCAGTTGCCTTCAAAGTCATTCTATACTAATTTGGACATCTATTGACTACAGCCTGGAGTAAGATACTTGCGGGCTGTGGTGAAAACAATTGAGAGTTTGAGACTAGCGGACAACTGAACTATTGAAGAGGGAATTATGGAAATAAGACTCTAGTATATACTTAAGAGTAAATTGCAAACCGAGCCCGAACCGATAACCCAATAATTTTTTTTTTACCCCGTTACCAAACCGTTAACCCGATAACCCAATAAAGAATTAACGGTTCGAATTATCGATTTTACCCGATATATGCCCACCCCTACACGCAAGTGCTATCTGGTCAAAATTAGTGTGTCTTAGACACACTTTTAAAAGATTGAATGTGAAAAAGACTTCTCGTGAAAGAGAAGTGTGCAACAGAAACTTCGCTCTAAGGTTGAGGGGTAAACTATGTATTTTGCCCTTCTTATTTCTAACTCTATATTTTGTCTATTCTCAGACCAACAATACTCGTAGTACATATTAGTACATAATGAGGACTTCCAACACTTAGTAATTTGTGTATTATGCCTTTAATAATGTCATCTTACATTTTTTCTACAATTTAGAAGTGTATGTTGAGACGGATCAACAATTTTAAATTAATAGGTGTGGAAAATTATTGCATACACTATTTTGTTGTAAAAAAATATCTTGTTACACAAAGTATCTCGTATTTATACATAATTTAGGAAAAAGTCGCATCCCAAAATAGAGCGATGAATATGAATCTTTATATATATTACAATGTAATATAAGTATAAATTAGGCGGCAAAGCCGACTATATGAATGAAACACAATAAAATATATAAGGTGGCACAACCAGCCATAAGCACAAAAAGAGTAATATAAAAACTGAAAAATAAATATTACAAGCTAATAAAACTGATAATAATATGCTAGAGGGGGCAATCTCTAAGCAATATATTTCTTTACCATTTAAAAAAAAATCACGTTGAATAATTTGAATAAAGTCACATTGGAATAGTTGATACTAAAGCTGTTAACAAAATTTGACAGGGAAATATGGTTCCTAAAGGTTCAACTTTTCCTTCTGGGATTAAAGCACTAGCAGATTATGTTCACGGCAAAGGATTGAAGCTCGGAATTTATTCTGATGCTGGGTAAATTTCCTTTTTTCTTTTTCTTTTTTCTGTTTTGATTACTCTAAAATTTCACTATTAGTCACCTAAGCAAAACAATATAAAACTAACTCCCATTTTGAATTCCCAAGAATTGATAAACGACATTCAAATTAAACTAGCTATTGTTTTCTAATTATAATGCAGGAGTCAGACGTGTAGTAAACAAATGCCAGGTTCATTAGGATACGAAGAACAAGATGCAAAAACTTTTGCTTCCTGGGTATGTTTGCTTGTTGATTATATTTGAGTTTATTATTTTTACTTTACCTTATTATTTTAAAGATTATATTTAATTTACTTTAGCATTTAATCGGCAATATTTAACTTGTCCAATCTCTCTCTCTCTCAGGGAGTTGATTACTTGAAGTATGATAATTGTAACAACGAGAATCGAAGTCCAAGAGAAAGGTAAGTATTACTTAGCTTTGTTTCAGACTTCACTGCTTTCCTTCTCAAAAGGAATTTAACTTTTTATTATTATTATTATTATTATTTTTTTTTTTTTTTTTTTTTTTTTTTGTTCTTTACTGCGAGATTTTAAAATGTCCATTAATTAACAGCATTTTAATTTGTTTCCTTAAATGAAACAGGTATCCTAGAATGAGCAAAGCTTTACAGAACTCAGGAAGGGCTATATTTTATTCCCTATGCGAATGGTGAGTATATTTCTTGATTTTTAACGTGATGATGCTATTGGAAGCAATCTGGATTAGACTAAAGGATTTTAATAATTAGTATTTTTTTCCCAATTCAGGGGAGATGATGATCCTGCCACTTGGGCTTCCTCTGTTGGAAATAGTTGGAGAACTACTGGAGATATTTCTGACAATTGGGACAGGTAAAATAGAAAGAAAAAAAAACAAAGAGAAGTTCTCTTCAATTTCTTATTTCCAAAGTAACAAAAAGAGATAATGCATAAAATAAAATCCCTTCAACTATATCCGAAGTTGCTACGACACACCTTACTTTGCGGGGTTCTATTAACCCCCTAACTTTTTCGCCCTTAATTCTTTGCACCTTTATTGCTGATGTGGAGCACTGCGTGAGAACAACTGCTTCAAACGCGTAAGAACTTAACAAAAGGCTCTAACATATACGAAATGGCCACGTGTCAATTCCAAAGCTTATTTTCAAAGTTCTTCATTCTCATTTTATCACCCATTTTCAAGAACTCCAAGTCTAATTTTTTGTGTCAAAATTCAACAAAAAATCGGCTAAATCCGCACCAATCAAGCTCAAATTTTAACTAAAACTTCGCAACAACAACATCATCATATATACTGCAGTGATCAATTGGCCAACAACCAAGAATTTTGATAAACCCATTTTTTTGTTCTTTAAGCTTTTTCAAGGTTCAACAATGGTGAATTCGAAATTCTTTTTTCCTTTCCGAATCTCATCTACAACTATGGATTTAGAATGATTACACTTGAATCTCAAACTTTAAAACTTCAACGACGTCCGAATAATTTTTCAAGTTCGTACAAAAATAATTGTCCTTTTCATTTTTCTAAATACAAAATAATATTTACATTACATTTTGAATTAAAAGAAGAGAAAAAGGAAGAAAATGAAATAGATTTAAAAAATACGAAATTGCATGTGACAGCGCATGTATTTCACTGTTTGACAAATATTTGGTTCTCTATGTCACGCCAACACTTAGGTTGACATTTTTTCTACTTAAAAAAAGTTGAGGGGGAATAAGCCCCCGCAAAAATAAAGTGCGTCGTAGCAACTTCGAGTATAGTTCATGGAGGATTTTATGCATTATCCCTAAGAAAAATAGAAACTTCCATTACAAGTGTATTCCTAGCTCATTGAGGTTGTTCCTTTTAGAAATAAAGATAAAACTTATGTGCTATCATTATTAATTTCATTTCGTATTTCATAAAAAACTAGTGAAAGAATCTGAGTATTAACTCGTTTGTCAATTTACGGGTATTGAAAGAGTTTAAATATGCTTGACTTGGCAGCATGACTTCTCGGGCAGATATGAATGACAAATGGGCATCTTATGCTGGTCCAGGTGGCTGGAACGGTAATTATTAATATTTCATTTATTTAATTTGCTAATAAATTAAATCTAAGATTAATTTTCCCAACTTTGAATTAATTTGGCATGGTGTTTGTTGTTACAGATCCAGACATGTTGGAAGTTGGAAACGGTGGAATGACAACTGCAGAATATCGTTCCCATTTCAGCATATGGGCATTAGCAAAAGTCAGTGGTGATTATAATTCTGAATTTAACTTAAAAAATCTCTTTCCAAAATGGACTCCAATTTGTTATGTACTTTTTTGTTTTATTTTTGTTATAGGCGCCTTTAATAATAGGTTGTGATTTACGTTCGATGGACCAAACTGCCCATGAAATCCTAAGTAACAAAGAAGTTATTGCAGTTAATCAAGGTAAAAAAGTTTCTTCTTTCTCTTTTAGTTGCATTCTAACAAGACTAATGCTAGAAGACTAGAACATAATAACATTTTTCTACTTGTTTAAATTGAGATCAGATAGACTTGGAGTTCAAGGTAAAAAAGTAAAGCAGAATGGAGACTTGGAGGTAAGTAATTTTTTAAATGACCCTCAATCCAATTTGCATGTCCATTTAACTCTTCTTTAATACAACAATAATAATGTATATACTCAGTAAAATCTCACAAGTAAGGTCTGAATAGGATAGTGTATACGTAAAAACCATATCCTCCTTATGTGAAATAGAAAGGTTTAGCTGTTTCCGACATAGACCCTCGGCTCAAAGTTAACTCTTCTTTTAATATACAAAACTGCAAATGCGGTATACAGGTTTGGGCAGGACCTTTAAGTGGCAAAAGGGTAGCAGTGGTGCTATGGAATAGAAGTTCATCGAAAGCTGATATCACAGCTTATTGGTCTGATATAGGCCTTGATTCTTCCACTGTTGTTGATGCACGAGACTTGTGGGCAGTAAGTCTTTCATTTATTCCTTTTTATCTAATTTAAATTGCTCACAGGAGTATATATGATCAGTTTAACTTGATCAATATTGAGATTTTATAACATAAGAAAATTATTATACATTATACTAATTGTTCTTTTGTGGCGATGGTGTGTTCCGGTTGAATAAGGAAATGATTTTCTACGAGTAGTTATAATTTGAGCAGAAGAAAATGCTCCTTCAAATATCTCTATGTATTTTATTTACTAATTCATGTGTTATATCAGACCGATATCTCATAAAAAGAGTCACATAACTAAAATAATATTTGTAATAAACCATAAAACTAATCTCTGAGTAAAAGGCTGCCTCTACACTATTGTGTCCACACAACCACAGTAATCATGTAGGAGAAAGTAAGCGAAGGAGGAAGTGTGGTTTTGAAATTAACTTAATAAACAAAAGATAAGCATAATTTTGTTTGTATATTTACATGCAAGTTTAACGTGAATAACATATATCAATTGATTGGTTTGCAGCATTCAACGAAAGGATCAGTTAAAGGACAAATATCAGCTAGCATTGATTCCCATGATTGCAGGATGTATGTTCTCACTCCTAAAAAATAAGTTCAACCAATTAATTTCTTAATTGTATTTCTGAAGGAGGCATATATATATACCTCATTTAATTAGAAGAAGAAAAATAAGTTATTTAGTTTTCTTTATGTATTGAACTCAGTGCATGTTGTTTTCTTTCTCTCTATTTGCTTTATGTTTATCATTTTATTATTTCAATTTCGATTACTTTAGCTGCTTCTGCTTCATTTCCGTTTCCTTAATAGATTTTATTTTTAGCATAAACACTTATCAGAAAAGGAAATAAACCAGACATGGAATACATGATCACATAAGAGTCTACACTACATTCACCAACCATAGGATGAAAACTTCTTTTTTTTTTTGCTAATGAAGATACAGATATATTAAAATTTAAACAGTAACATTATTACAAAGGGGAACCATTCGTGCTACACTATTGTCTGAATGGTCCTTATTAAAAGCAGTTAAAACAAAGGATGAGGGAGACATAAAATGTATTGGACTCCACTTCAATTGGCCTTCAGAAGGAGTTAAGGTCATGCCATGTTTAGCCGGTGCGTCTGCTACACCATTTGCCTCCCGATAAATGTGATCAATTGTGGTTGTCTACAGTTGGCGTAGTAGTATTCTGCGATCAAAAATAAGATGTGAGTATGCAGCATTCCCATGATGGATCATGGAGATGAGTACCTGGGAGTCTGTTTCAATCCGTAAGGGAAGAAAGATTAAGTCTTGAGCAATCTGGAGACCTAAGAGTAGGGCGCATAGTTCAGCTTCAAAAGTAGTAGAGCAGATAATTGGCATGGTGAATCCTCTCATCCATTGTCCACGATGGTTACGGATGATTCCTCCATCGGAAGCGCATCGCGTTCGAGGATTGAAGGAATCAATTAGTGTTAAGTTTAAAGAAGGGAGGGCCGAGGGTGCCATTTGATGTGTTGGACATAGGTAGGAGGAGGTGTTGATGGGATGGGAGATAAGAAATAAAATTCGATAACGTTGCTTAAGATAGTTGGGGGTGCAGTGGGTGGTGTAGGTTGTTGAAAAGGTTCTCATTTATGGTTTTCCAAATATGATAAAAGGAAGCAGGAGCGATGCAGGAACATTAATACCTTGGTAGGTAAACGATTCCTGTGGGGTGCGGAATAAAGCTTGAGTCAGGCTGGGAAATGGATAGTCGGTGGGGGGATATTGAAGAACGAAAAAATGTGGTGCACATTCGGGAAATGGAAGAATAAGTGTGACAGTGTTTCTAGGAGTGGACAGGAATGGCAGTTTGGTGTAGGAGTAAGGTCAATGTTGGCTAGATAGGATGATATAGGGAGATGTTGTAGTAGAAGAAGCCAAAGAGAAGTTTTGAGTTTTGGGGGAAGGTTTAACTTCCAAATCCAGTGTAAGTCCGGTGTGGCCGGTTGGTCAGGGAAGCGGTGAGGAGATAGAGATTATATGCTAATGTAGTGGAGAAGCCTTTGTGGAAAAAACACAGGATAGGGTATCGTTGCAGTGACTGGATTGGGGAAAGTATGTATTATGGATTAGGTGTAGAATGGTGGAGGGAAATTGGAAGGAGACTAGGGAGGTATTCCATTGGCGTTGGGAAGCAGTGTGTTGACCGTTAGGATGATTCTGAAGAAGTTAGTGGACCTTGGATAAGGCTACGAAGAGAACAGTGATTTGGTAGCGAGATGTCATTCCATACATTGATGAGTGATCCATTACCTATCTACCATCTGGCAGCTCGTGTGGAAAGGGTGTAGCCTTTAATTAGGGATTTCCATATGAAGGACGCGCCGGTTTTGGCTATAGGAGTGTTATTGGGTGTTGTTGGGGGATGATATTTGGCTCGCAGGATTTGAGCCCAGAGGGTATGTGAATTATGGTGAAAACGCCATGCTAGGTTCGGGAGCCGAGCCCCTGCGCAGGGGCTTAAGTCAACACTTATATAATAGTTAGAATTTCCCGACTCTGTTCCTATTAATTAACCTTCTTTCTACTTCAATATCAACTTCGTTAGCACCTGCAAGGAGCGCCATATTTTTGCCTATAGTTTTTTGAATACCCAGGCCGCCTTGTCGTTTTGGTAGTGTAACTTGATGCCAGTTGACTAAATGTAGGCGTTGTTTTTCAGTAGTAGTACCCAAAGGAAGTTCCGTTGTATTTGATCTATCTGGGTTGGAACCTAAGCTAAAACAGATTGGATGAGTGTCGTGCAACCCGTGAGGTTGAGAAATTTTATTTTCCAGCCTTGGAGGCGATTGCGTATCTGATCAAGGAGGTATTGGTAATCAGAACTCTTTGGTTGATGAAGGGTAATGAGTAGATCTAGATATTTACCTACAGTGGAGGTTGTGCGCGCAAGGATAGTAGAAATATGTTGGCGAGTATTGTGGGAGGTATTGGGTGAGAAGATAATTTTGGATTTAGCATAGTTTATTTGTTGACCGGCGAGAATACCAAATTGTTGGAGGATGGTGTAGATAGAGGAGGTGTTGTGGACATCTGCTTTGGCGAAAAGAATTAAATTGTTGGCAAACATGAGATGAGAAATAGAAGGGTCATTCTGGGATACTTTAATGGGGTCCCAGTTGTTGGTGTCAGTGGCACGTAAGATAATGCGAGTAAGTGTTTCCATACATATAATGAAGATATAGGGGGATAAGGGATCACCCTGTTTAATACCTCTTGTTGGGGAAAAGAAAGGGATTGGTTTGCCACTAACAAGAATGGAGATGGAAGATGTAGAAATACATTGCATAATGAGTTTGACTAAGGAGGGTGGAAAATTAAGGCTAGTGTGTGAGTAGTAGACGAAGGACCATTCAAGGCGATTAAAGGCTTTTTCGAGGTCGACTTTTACCATCATATGACCCGTAGTGCCTTTTCGTTTGTTGAAGGAGTGCACTGCTTCTTGGACAATGATGGCATTGTCAATGGCGCATCGCCCGAGGATGAAGCTACTTTGATATTGGCTAATTATAGGGGCGGATGTGATTGACTATAATTTTAGTAATTGTTTTGTAGATGGTGTTGTAGAGGCTGATTTGGCGATATTGAGTAATGCGTTCCGGGTTATTGACCTTCGGAATTAAGGAAACATAAGTTTGGATAAGTTCGGGGGGCATGAGAGAGGTATGAAGTATTTTTGTGCAAAGAGTTGTGATTGCACTTTTGGTGTCATGCCAGTGTTTTTGGAAAAACATCGGGTGAAAACTGTCTGAGCCTGACGCCTTAAGTGGTTTAAATGAACGAAGCGCTTGTAGGATTTTAGCTTCAGCTAAAGGACGATTGAGGTGTAAAGAAGTGTCTGGGGAGAGGGCATGTAGCGCCAGAATCGTGTTTTGTTTTAGAGTGAGAAGAGGGTCAGTGGTGTATATTTTGTGAAAGTGGGTTGTAATGAGTGTTTTGATTTTAACAGGATCAAGGATCTAATTTCCAATCGTGTCCTGGAGTCCGAATATAAGATTTTCCTACGACGGGTGACTGTACTGAGATGAAAAACTTTGGTATTGGCATCACCTTCATGAAGATTTTGAATGCGCGATTTAAGTTTCCAAAAGTTTTCTTCATATTTTAGAAGGATGTTGAATTGTTGAATGAGCTGATGTTCTAAGTTTAAGTGATAGTTGGTTTTAGAGTGCGGGATCATTTTTTGAAGTCCATCAATTCTAGCTTGGAGAACATTCATTTGATGGAAAATATTGCCAAAACAAGAATGATTCCAACTTTTGATAACTTCAGTAAAATGGGCTAGGGTAGGTAGATAATCAATGTTAGTGGACCAAATATTATGGACTAAACGTTGGAAATCAGGATGGGAGAGCCACATGGTCTCAAATTGAAGCCCGTATTGGTTCCGGGGTTGCACGTGCCAGATTTAATAGAAGTGGGCAATGATCAGAGTGTGTTCGTGAGAGATGTAATACTGATGAATCTTGGAAAAGTCGAAGCCAATCGGAATTAGCTAAAAATATATCGAGTCTTTCTAGAATAAGTATGCGTAGCAACTTACGTTTATTAGTCCATGTGAAGCGTGAGCCAGTAAAACCCAAGTCATGCATACCTAAGAGGGCTACATTATTAATTTATAAATCCGATCAATTTACAGGGGGAGTCAAAGGCTATATTACATAACCGGATTGGAATTTTTTTACAAGAGACCTGTTTAAATAGAGATTAAGAGTTCAACTAATAAAATAAAATATATTTCGTCTTTTTCAATTTGTCTTACCTTTTTTAGTCTATTTGAAAAATAGTGTCTTTTTTTAACAAATAAGTTTGATATTCTAGGAATGGCATGAGATATTTATGACTTCAAGATTTAAATTTTTTAGTATGTTATCACACTTTTAGACTTTAATTTAAAAACACAGGATTCAAAAGTATTCTTTTACATTTATTAGCCTTCATGCTCAGTCAAGACACACAAAATGAAATAGATGGAGTAACATTTTGCAATGAGCATTACGATGCACACTTTTCTTCTTGACTTTGTGTGACGCCTACGACGGAGGACGGGTTAAGC
Organism: Nicotiana knightiana; assembly: GCA_005239525.1. NCBI lineage: Eukaryota > Viridiplantae > Streptophyta > Magnoliopsida > Solanales > Solanaceae > Nicotiana > Nicotiana knightiana. The sequence goes on from MDKJ01190815.1 coordinate 17,196, forward strand.
ATGACTAATATGCTGCTACGCTAGCAAGCTTCAGAAGAAGTGAACATATCAACTTCGGCAAATCCTACATCAAAATGTGAGAGGAAAGTGAAGAGTTTTATAAGGCACAACACAAGTTCACATGGTACGCGCGTTTTTGGGTTTGATGATCGCGTAGCCCAAAAGACAAATCCGTCGGACCTATTGGGCCAAAGCAGATAATACGTGCCATGAACTTGGATCATGACAAATATGATATCAGAGCCTGACTCTCTCTCTCACGACGGTGGGGGAGCAACCCTCAGCGATGACGCGCCCATGATGGAGGGCGGGTCAAGCAGAACTAGCAATCTTTTAGGCTGGCATGCTTCTAAAGAAAAGATGCACATGTCACCTAAGGTAAATCTATATTAGAATGATTGAGAGAAGAATCACAATAGCAGTTCACATGGTATGCGCGCTTTCGGCTCGATGATGTCGTAGCTCAAGAGACCAATCTGTGAGGTCTATTGGGCCAAAGTAGACAATACATGTCATGGACTTGGGTCGTAATACTTAGTAGAAACAACATTTGCTTAACTAGTTGGATTATTGCAAATCTAATCTTAATAAAAAAATAAAAAAAAAACTCAACCAAAAAAATGGAACTTAAAATTTCTTGACTCAATGGAAACAACAGATGTTTCACTATTTGGAATGGTACAAATCTTATTGAAAAACTCAATCGAAAAATATTTAACTTAATTAAACTTCTTTGTGGAAACAACGGATGCTTCACTAATTGGAATAGCACAAATTAAAGTAATTAAGTGATTTTGATTATAACACAAATTAGATCCCTGAGTTGGTTCGTGCTATCTGTTTAGTTAGAATGGAGGATTACAATTTTAACTATAACGGATGTTTTCAATATCAAGTCCATGAAAGTTTGTCTTAATTATAAATGATGTTTTACATTTCAAGTGCATCAAACCAAAGTTTGTATAAACGTTCTTTTTTGTTAGCCACAAATCCTCTTTATGCCATCATAGAAATAATATTCTGGCATTGTCTATAATCACAGGCGAAGCTATGTTGGCCCAAGGAGTCGACCACCCTTCGCCAAAAAAGTATACTACGTATAAGGTAAAGTATTACTTGTTACTGATTAAAAATGAAGAATTAACCCAAATAGCCGCCCACCCGACCACTTAAACTAACAATAGCCGGATGAAGTATAATATATGCATAGTTTAGGTATTATATGTGTATAATTATGTATAATCAATGTATAATCTAGGTATATGGCTATAAAAAGTAAACAATGAATATGACCGGTTATTTGTGTAAAGATTTTGAACACCCTTGCATAACCCACTGGCATTTTGAACACCCTTATTGAATTTTCGAAAATCACGGTCTATAATCTATATATATGATATGATTTAATTTGTCCAATTTAATTGCACGAAATTTTCCACTTGCAACTATCAAAGGATGGTTGATAAATTTCATTTTTACCTTTTGTCTATATCTTTTTTCATGTAAAGCTTGTAATCACAAAGTTTCAGATGAAACACATTTGCTTGATTGTTTCTTGTACCTCTTATTTTTTTCTAGTTCCTCTACGTGTTAGTAGTTAGAAATTTTCAACTTAATGTATTATATCACAACTACTACTTATAAGAGAGAAAACCTAATCCTTAATTGTGATGATGAAAAATAAACCCAAAAAGAATATTTTATATAAAAACCGTTGATTTTAGTTCTGCATCTTATATATGCCCATCAAATCATTAGTGTCACGCCCCTTTTTACTCCCAAAAGATAAAATATGTGTTATGGATCGTGAGTTAAAGAGTTTTTTCAATTAAAGTAATAAATTTGAGTAGGAATTATTTTATGTCACACCCCTTTTCTACCCCTAAAAGATGTATGTTATTGGATTGTTGTGGGTTAAAGAGTTTTTCCAATTAAAGTGACAATTTTGGAATAGGGATTATTTTATTGCCCAGAATCGCCACTTGGAATTGATTTTGGGTGTTCCAAGTCACCTTTTATTTGAATCTCTAATCAAAGGAAGATTTGATTCTCTTTTTATTGGTCCGCGAAAACAAAGTTCGGGTAAGGAATTCTGTTGACCGGGGAGAAGGTATAAGGCATTCCCCGAGTCCCGTGATTCTAGCACGGTCGCTTTATTGACTTGAACTTGGCTTGAATTAATTTTTGGACAAAACTGTGATTTATATGATTTTCATGTTTTACCTATCTGCTTTTATTTCTTGATTATTAGAAAAAAGTTAAAGAAATTTTTTGGTAATAAGATGTCATGACCACATTACGCAAACGAATGCATGATCGAGACGAAGTTTGTTAATTATATCATGACAGCGCTACGCAAGCGAATCCATAATTATGACAAGGATTAGAAGTACATTATTACTTTTTAAAAAAAAGATTTACTAGACTTAAAGAAATATTAAAATATTAAGTATCGCGCTACGCGAGCGAATCCGCGATTTTAGCAAAAGAAATAATTTACAAATTAATTAAAGCTAGTAGAAATAGTATGAGATTACTAAAATATTAAAAGTTAATATCACGCTACGCAAGCGAGTTCGTGAATGAAAAAAGTTAAAACTCACCTACTAGTTGCCTAGCGTTTAAATTAATTAAGTGACTAAGTTCTTAATTCAAAATACGATATATTCCTGTGATGTACCAATCCAAGGAAGGAAACGTTGAAATATATTTAATTTCAATTAGTACATTTACTTATCTCAAAGCTATTCAAATCGTCAAAACCCAATTGTTACCCAATTGGTATGTTCATCCTTCCTTTCAAGATTAATTTATGATTCTCTTATTAGTTAGTGAGCAAACAATTAGCCAAATAATATTTCCTGTTCTTCTGAACATTATACAAACTGGAGAATCACATGAATGAAAATTGTATAAAATGCAACAATTCTATATTATTCATATTAAAGAAATTTAAAGCAAAAGGAAGCTAATCAACGATTGTATTAGAATGTTACCAACTTTCATGAAACCATGTAGCTACGAGTCTCAACAAAGGGACAATGACGATACATGAAGGAAATATTTAAGTAAACTTCAACGTGTGACAGATTACTACCAAGAACTTTTAGTGAAATAAAATCAATTCTTTTCTCAATAGGGACTGTTGCAACTACACTAAAAATTAACATGTATGAACTTAAAACTACATTTTTCTACTTCCTTTGTCGCATACTACAATAACTCAAATCATTCATATATTATAGCCAATAAGAATGGACCACTGCAGTTCAATAATCTAAAATAACGGGTAGAACTCTAGCCCGTGGAGTCAAACATTTATTCACTCGTCTTGTCAACATAAATCACACAAGGTAATGACAACTATAACACATCAACACCTTCATGTCTTCATTCCAAGCCAAATCAATTACATTAAGAAAGAAAATCAGAAGAGTACCTAAATGCAGAAACTGGAAGTAGTGAGGAAACTTGCTTGAAAAGGAAAAATGGACGCCAATCCTAGCAAGAACGAACAACAATTCAACAGCCCAAAACCTCGACAATGACCCAGGAATAAACCAGCCACATTAGAATAGACAAGAACCTCAAAAGAAAACCAAAGAACCTTGAAAGACTCTCAGCTTTTTAGCGGATTTTTGCTCTCCAGAAACTCCTGCAAGTTCTCAAGTTTTTTGTGTTGTGATGGAGTGTGTAAAAGATGTTCTAGATCTATTTTTTTTTTATTTGAAAGAGTGACCTCCTTAAGTAGGAAAAATAAGTCCTTTTGGACAGATTTTAGTTTCACCAAATATCTGTCCAAAAGGACTAACTTTGTGTGCCAAAACAGTCTATTTTTCACCTAATCTTGACAGAAAAATAGAGCATTAAACAGTAAAATACCCAACAAACATGTACTTTAAACTCAAGTACTCAACTTTTATCTATACATGACTAAAATTCACTTATACACTCAAATCTCAACCAAATATGAACTAGCAAAGTAGAAACAAGACTCAAAATGTAATCGAACTAAGTATCCAAACAAACTAGATTGGAATGAATCAGATTTGTGCAAACTAGACTCGAGCGACAAACTATTGCGCGAAACAGAATCCAAACAAACATCGCTAAACTAACACGACTAATAACAAATAAACATACGACGAACTATATAAACAATTCGACAATTTTAGCACAAAACTAGGATAACACACTTATTATAGACTAACAAACTAAATCAAAAACAGAGAAACTTAAACTAAATTCAAAACCAAATGGGAAAACATAGACTAAAAAAAAATGAGGAAATGAATGTTATACCAATCGAGCATTCTTGAAACTATTCATGAATCGCAGGGACGACGCGAGCAGTGACAAATGATGACGAGCGACCTTCGAACAAACTTTTCTAAACGACAGATGTTAGGACCACCGATTCGGGGGGGTCGACTAGTGATTTCAACATCATGTCGCATAGAAAGGGTCGTTCCCAGGTCGTTTCTACTCAGAACAAACAACGGCCCGAGCGCATGGTGGTGGTGAGGCGGCAGTGGGGCTTCCGGCTCAGATTCGACCGGATTTTGGAGGGGTTTAAAGGTTTTGAGGCTTGGAATGGAGAAGAGGAGAGTGGGAGGAGGCCGTTGGTGTAAAAGTTTTGGAGTTTGGAGTGGTGAGCGGCGGCGGCAGTGGTGGCGGTGCAACTAGGGTTTGATTTTTATTGATTTTTGGTGGGGATTCAAGGGATTTGGGTTGTGGATATAGAAAGACGGTGAAGAGATGAAGAGAATGGTGTAATTTGGGGGTGTTTGAAGGGCGGACGCCGCCGGTGGGCGATTTCCGGCGGCGGCAGTGGTGTTTGAGAGAATGAGAAGAGAGGAAAGAAAGAGAGGAAAGAAAAAATAATAGGGGGGCAATGAGGGAAATTTTCAGGTAATAAGGGTTTTATATACCTCTTGAGAGATCAAATAAGGACCATTAGATCAAGGATTGATCAACGATTGAAATTCAATCTTCAAGTTTTTAAACAAAACGGCGTAGTTTCACCATGAAACTACGTCATTTAGCCTATCACTCAGGTGGGCTTCACCAGACCGGGTCAAATAAAATTGGGCCACTGATTTGGGATAAATTTTGGCTTAATTTCTTTAAAATTCGAGTAACATAATCCCTACCCCATTTATCAAACTATTTAAACAACTCTTAAAACCTA
>ML439883.1:14839-50080 GCA_005239525.1 Nicotiana knightiana
AACTAACTTATTCAATAAGAGCTGATATTCTAGAGCTATGGGTTAGCAAACAATCCTATTGAGTTTTCCACTTAAATTGTCTAATTAGTTTATCTGGTTTATTGATTGACGAGGTTAATATTGCTCGTAGCCTTCTCCCGAAGTACAACTCGCCTATTCAAGCTAACCTAACGCCTATATTCCTATGAAATCAGGATTAACAAGAACGCATTAATAATTCCCGTATAATAACCAAGCAAGGCGATTAGGTATATTCCTATCCTAACCGCAAATCCGCTCCCCTGAAGGGTTAAGATCTTGCTCTACCCAATCTTATATGCAATCTAGAATTCCCTCTCCCGAGTTCAATCCTAGATTCGTAGATAGTATTCAATTGGTGATCAAGCAATCAAATAATTAAGCGCAATATTGAATAAATAAACCAATATGATAAAATAATAAGAACAATTCAAGCTTTAAACTACAACATTCATGTACCACCCAAAACTCTAGAACTAATAAACTATGAAATTAAAGGAAGAAAAGAGAATAAAAACTAGGTAGAAGCCTCCTTCAAGCATGGTATGTTTTCCTCCACGTCAATTCCCCCTCGTGAATATATCTCCTCCAAAGTTGTGTTTTTGGGTCTTTTTATATGTTTTGGGACAAACCCTAAACGTGTAGGAGACTTCTATTTAAACCGGAAAACACTTAAAACCTTCAAAACTCGGATTGGACCAGACCAGGGACCAGGTTTTATGGCCCAAACGCCCGGATAAAGCCTGGCCAGGCTTGGCATTAGGGCTCTAACGCCCCCAAAATGCCTGGTCCTACTAGGCTTTATAGCCCAAACGCCCAGCTATAGCCTGGTATGACCAGGCTTTATGGCTCAAACGTCCGGCTATAGCCCGGTTCACTCCTTTTTGACTCTTGAGCGTATTTTTGACGTTTATGCATCCATTTAGCTCGGCTTCCATCTCCAATTCACCTACACATGAAATAGACTCCATTATGCACATACGACGTGTATTTTTATCATTAACGCACATAAAATGTAAGACACATAATGCTTTAAACCATGAATTCTAGCTACACATCAACGCACATGCTAGGTGACAGGCATGTGGGCGTGCACCATGTGAATTTTGACTTCGTTATTCATGTGGTACTGTGTAGTTATCTGATCTTATCTGTACCATGAAATTTCTACGTACTTGAGCTATTGAGCACTGATCCATGTTTGAAACCATGTCTAGGTTATATGTTTATCCTGTTGGGACCCACTGAGATCATTTCTGCTGTTGAGTTATGTGTTTTCATCACATTACATACTCGGTCATACGCATTCATATACATCTCATATCTCAGTATCTGTTGTTTGATACATCATATCATCATTTTCGGGCTAGTTTCATGACATTTTGAGCCCGTGAGAGAGAGACTGAAGAGAGTGATGACTGCGTGAGGCCGAGGGCCTGATTAATGAGTGATATTTATGGGATCGGGCTGCACAACGTAGCGGGTTTTACTGATTTATGATAGCACTTGGGCTGAAGGTGCCCCTCCGAAGTCTGCACACACTCCTAGTGAGAGCATTTGATTTTATACATATACATATATATATATATATATACATATATGGATCGGGTTGCACGCCGCAATGAGCCTTATGTCTATATATATGGATCGGATTGCACGCCCCAATGAGCATTATGGCTATATATATGTGGATCGGGTTGCACGCCAAAACGGGCCTTTTGGTTATATGTGGATCGGGCTGCACGTTGCAGCATGTATTGTATAGTGCTGAGTGATTGAGTGTGATGGCTATTGAGCATGGTGAGAGAGAATACAAGACAGTGAGATTAAGTAATTTGAGAGGTTGAGTACATGAGTTCATCATTGAGATTCACTGCATTTGACATGCGTGCTTGAGATATATGTGTAAAGATGTATTTCTTTCTGCTACCCGGTTTTGGTGACATTTATGATTTTACTTGTATCTTGACATATAGGCATAAAGATGTGCTTTCCTCATGCTATCTGAAAATGAAACGTCTTATTTATTGTTGAAAGGATTTTTTAGGAAAATCATAGTTTTCAAGATTACTCATATTTTTGGCAATTTAGGTAAAAGATTTGGGGTTTTCACTAAGATACTTGAAAAACATGCCTATTTTCTACAACGGTGAACGAGCTGAGAATTTTATTTATGAGATACTTCTTTTATTACGTGCACTCTGTTGTTATGAACTTTTGTTGGCCGTTGGTGTCGGATCCGACCTTTGTTCCAGCTCGTCACTACTTTCAACCTAATGTTAAGTTTGTTACTTATTGAGTACATGGGGTCGGTTGTACTCATACTACACTTTTGCACCTTGCATGAAGATGTTGACTGTTGTTGTTGCAGTGATCGATGAGAGCTGGAATTTAAGATGTACCTGTGTTTCGGTGGTAGATGCCTCTTGTTCATGGTAACCTTAGAATATTTAGATCTGTACATGTATATTTCCAACAGATGATGTTCTTTATTTCATTTTAGCTTTTGTAAATACTAAATCTTAGACGCATGATTTGTACCACCAGTCCTTGGGAAATGTATAAGATTCAGATGATTTCTTTTACTTAATTGTCTTATGAAATATTATTAGAATTGAATAGCTATTAATTGATTTACCTAGCGGATTGAATTAGTTGCTATCACGATTAGTGAATTTTAGATCGTAACAGGTGTGGAGCGGATTTGTGTTCCATGTTCGTTGGAAATACAAACAAAGGAGAAACCAATTAGTCTTGGTGGGGGGCGTTTCCCACAAAATACTTGGAGAATACCGATGGCACATATCTCTAGATATTGAGCTCGAGGGGCTCGTCAATATTCAATACTGGTGTGGGCTATGCAGTATTTAGATCGATAGTGAAATTTGGGGAGGTGCAAACGAAATTCCACTTTTGAACTTTGAAGTTGAACAAAAACATAAGCTAGATATAAGTGTAGTGCCTTTTGGAAAACAATGAGGGCTTGACCCAAAATCAGATTTCTATACCATATAATAGGTAAAAATAGCACGAGCTAGTCAATTTTCGGATTGAACATTTAAAAATAGCCAGCATTTGCAATGTCATTGAAAAATAACTACTATTTTGCTATAACATGAACGTTCCAGCATAATATACTGGAGATGGGTACACCTGTGTATGAACTTCCAGCATATTATGTTGGAACTCCAACACGCAGAAAGTTCCAGCATAATATATTGGAGATTGGAGCACCTGTGTATGAACTTCCAGCATATTATGTTGGAACTCCAACACGCAGAAAGTTCCAGCATAATATATTGGAGATTGGAGCACCTGTGTATGAACTTCCAGCATATTATGCTGGACCGGTATATTATACTGGAACTCCAGTATATTATGCTGGAGTTCCAGTATACTTATGCTGAAACTTCATTATAATATGTTGGAACTCCAATATAATATGCTGGAGTTCCAGTATACTTATCCTGGAGTATTTTCGGATTTTGAACAATGTTTTCGTTCAAAATTATCTTTACATAAAAAGTGGCTAAATTTCGATTACTTTTGAAACTGTGGCTATTTTTGAATGACGGCTGGTAAATCTGGCTATTTTTTGAGAAAAAAAAATAATTTGTTCAACAAAAGCTAATCTATACCTTCTAAGAAGTACAAAGACTCTTCCACCAGTTATTAGAACAATGAAAGTGCAATGGAAATTCTTCTCTGCTTGATTATTTTGGTTCCTTTTTCTGTGATTCGTTAATGGTGGAATTTGATTTAAAAAAAGAGAAAAAAATAGGGAAGATTTGGGGAAATTGACGGGAGTCTCTTACCCGAGTTAATACAATTTGGCTAATTAGCTTCCCTTGTTGTTTAACCCAACAAAAAAGCCTAGTAATTAGTTTAACCCAACAAAAAAGCCTCCTCCCTCCGGAGTTCGGTCTACAATGAAATGACCAATTGTTTTTGGGCACACTCATTAAGAAAATATAAAATTCTAGACAAAAATAGTTATGTGACTAAACTACCGTTAATTAAATGTTGCACCATAGTTAATGTGAGGAGTAAAAGGCTTTTTAGGGATACGTACATAAGGGTAATTTTGGAAAAATAAATTGAATTTTTTCTTCATTATATAAATGGACACTTATTTTGGACCAAAATAAAAAGCAAATTGATCACTTATTGTGGACCGGAGGGAGTAGTAATTAGGGTGTTTTCATGTAAAAATAGCACGGGCTAGCCAATTTTCGGACTAGTCATTTAAAAATAGTCAGCGTTTGCCAAGTCATTGAAAAATAACCACTATTTTACTGCAACAGAGACCGGTCCAGCATAATATATTGGAGTTCGATGCACCTGTGTATGAACTTCCAGCATATTATGCTGGAATTCCAACACGCGAAAAGTTCCAGCATAATATACTGGAGATTCGAGCACCTGTGTATGAACTTCCAAGATATTATACTGGACTGATATACTTTGCTGGAACTCCAATATATTATGCTGGAGTTCTGGTATACTTATGCTGGAACTCCATTATATTATGCCGGAGTTCTAGTATACTTATGTTGGAACTCCAGTATAATATACTGGAGTATTTTTCGAATTCTGAATAATGTTTTCATTCAGGTTTATCTTTACATGAAAAGTGACTAAATTTTGATTACTTTTGAAAGTATGGCTATTTTTGAATGACCACTTGTAAATCTGGCTATTTTTGAATTTCTCCCGGTTCACAAATACCCAGAAAGGGCCTAAACTACCCCTATTAGTTACGAAATGGTTTATAAGTACCCTTTGTCCATCTATCCGCCCGAAAAAGCACACGATGTTCAGTATTTCAAATAGAACACGTTTAGTATTTCAAATTTGTGGATAATCAAAGGAAATATCTAAACCAAAATCCCCAAACCCAGAGTCAACAATCATGAAAAACTAAATAGAACACAAAATCTGACACGGTTTACTTAATACATCAAGTCTAGGAAAAATGTAAATAGCAACAAAATTAGAGGGAGAATGGTGGGGCTGCGAACGTGATGATAGGCTATATTTACGTATTTTATTCGCTTATTACACTCTAATTTACTGCACTTTAATTGAGTTTGAGCTTTAATCGCTAGCTTTTTGCACTAATTGTGTGTTTTATGCCTTGTAGCAGTGATTCCGAGCTATGTAGATGTTATGTAATGAATTAAAGTGATTTGGAGCTTTGAAGTCTGAGTAAAATCCCATGTAATTAAGTCGGGATCGTTCTCAGGGATCAAAATTTGATAGTTAAGAACGAAAGAAGAATCGAGTAGGCATATTGTGTATTGTCTAGTAAAATTCACATAACTTTTCGCTCAGAACTCCATTTGGGCTCCACAATATATGGTTGGAAAAATAACTAAAAGGGATACAACTTTCATGTTTTACGTTTTTCCAAATACCAAGAAGACAATGGTGAAAAGGAGAAGTCAGGAAAACGCCAGGACAAACCAGGGTTTAGCCTGGCAAGGCCAGCCTAAAGCTAGGCCAGACCAGGCTTTAGCCTGGCGAGGCCAGCTTAAAGCCAGGGTCCAGATCCAACTTTTCAAGTATTAAATACTTTTCCGGTGTAACTAGGAGTGACTTACACCGTTTAGAGCTTATTCCAAACATATAAATACACCCAAAAACACAACTTTGACAGACTTTTGCCATTGGAGTCAAGAGGAGATTGTGGAACACTACTCGGAAGCTCAAAACATTGATTTTTACATCCCTTATTCCCTACTCTGTATTTTAATTATGAAATTTACTTTGGATTTGATTACTATGAGTATGAGGAGCTAAACTCCTAATCTAGGGTTTTGATGGAACCTTTTGTAGGATAAATTCTTGTTATGTTTTTAAATAATTGAGCCGTTGGATTTCTCTACTTGTTCAACTACGTATTTATTGTTGTTGATTGAATGACCATCGATTGACTGCGCCTATTTATTATGTGTTGCTTGAGAAAGGATACATGTATAGGTGGTTGTTTAACAACGTCACTCCTAACGTAAGTGAAAAATCAATACATCGTGTTTAAATGTAGGTTTAGAAATAACAAAGCTTTGACGTGGTCATAATGAGTTGTTAGATAAAGCCAACTAGTGTAGTTCGAGAGAATATGTCTAGTAAGTTATTGTAGTTGCTTGAGAGAGAATTACGGCACCTAAAGTGCTCACGATCAGTGGAGAATACATAGGCGAAATTGTATGGAAAATAGCGGGAAGGAGTCCCACAATTGGGGAAATCATAACTCTAGACCTTCTTAATTTAGTCTCCAACCCTAAGTATCTTTAGTTGTTAATTTACTGCTTTAGTTTGTTAGTCAATTAGTTAGATATAAGAATCTTAATATTTATAACTTAGGAATTGTTTGAGCTTGTCTTCTTAGTGATACTGAACACTTATAGCGAAACCTTACTTCTCTGTGGGATTCGACTCCGGACTTTTAGACCGGATTATACTCGAGCGATCGTTTATCCTTTTTAGGACTAGAGTTGGGCGTGATTAGAACACCGTAGCTACCTCACAATCTTTGACAACTGCTCCACTGATGAACAACCGAGTCTCACTCAATCCGGGCACCTGGATCTGCATACAAGGTACAGGGAGTAACGTGAGTACACCAACTCAGTAAGTAACAAATATAAATAAGGACATGAGTGTAGTGACGAGCTTTTATAATCATGAAAATTCATATAATAAACATCAGTGGAAAACCATAAATCAAGTCAGGGATCTACGTCCCGAAAGTCTCATAAAAACTCCAGTTTTCCCTTTCCAAATTTCATAGAAAACATTGGTTCAACATTTATCGTCTAGATGAAAAAATGTAAGGAAGAGTGAAAACAGTAGTTTCATAGCAAATAAGCCCCTCGGGCACAGTGTCACTCACAATATAAAGCCTCTCGGGCAAGCCTCTCAGTCACTCGGGACTCATCTCTCGTCAATCAACACTCAGCACTCACGCTCAATAGATGCCATATAATAATCGATGCGGCGTGCAGCCCGATCCATCACTATCCTAACAAATTCGGCTCTTGGCCTCGCTCAGCCATCACCCTCACAAGCCACTCGGGCATCTCACCACAATCACAGGGACTTAGCCCAAAATATTTTTCATTTGTTTGAAAACAGGGTGATAAACAGAAATGAAAATGAACAAGTATAAATCATGACTTAGATCATATTTTCTATCAAAAACAGTGTGAGAAATAGTAGTAAAATACCTCGGAGGGTCCAAACAGGTCGGCACTAGGCCCCAAACATGGCATACAGCCCAAATATAGTGTAAATCTCTAGAATACGGAGTATCACGTGATTTAAAATTAATTACGCGGCTTAATAGTCGCTATTGGACGGGCCAAGTCACAATCAGTATAGATGCACGCCCACACGCCCGTCACCCAGCATGTGCGTCACCTCATTTATCAAAACAATATGAAATACCGGGGATTCATACCCTCAGGTCAAGATTTACGTTCGTTACTTACCTCAAACCGGAAGAAAACTACTCTGCGATGCCTTTTCTTCTCGACTCGGCCTCAACGCACTCCGAATCTATTCAAAACAGATTCATATCATCAAAATACGCTAAAGGGACAAAGCCCACTCGAAAATATCCAATTTACATCATAAATCCCGAAATTGGCCAAACCTGACCCTCGGGCCCACGACTCGGATTCCAATAAAAATCACAAAACCAGAATCCTTGCACTCTCGCGAGTTCATGCATACCAAATACATCAAAATCAAACCCCAAATGGCCCCTGAATTCCCCAATCTAAACGCTCAAGTTTCAAGCCCTTAATCTTCAAATTTCACCATTAAAACCTGATTAAACAATGGGATAATTTCCATAAACACAAGATACAAAGTACATGTAGCTTACCTCACTGAATACACTTGATTCCCCCTTGAAATCCCTGCTCAAAGCTCCAAAATCCGTCAAAAAATGGTGAAGGAAATGAGAGAATTTCGCGAAGGCAACCTTATATAGGTTCTGCCCAGCTATATCGCACCTGCGACAAAAACCCCGCACCTGCGGAAAATCCCTAACAGGTGCGGAATCTCACTTACGCCAAAATTCCGCATCTGCGGTCCTCATCACGCACCTGTGGGCCCGCAAGTGCAACCCAACTTCCGCACCTGCGCTCCCAAGCCAGGTTCCTCTTTTCCGCATCTACACAAGGCTTTCCGCACCTGCGCCTTCGCACTTGTGGCTCCTCGTCTGCAGGTGCGACCACACCAGAATGCCTTCACCAGCATCCTTTTGCTACAATTTTTGCCAACTTCCAACCTCCCGAAATCATCTGAAATCAATCCCGAGACCCTCGAGGCCTCAACAAAAAGTACCAACAAGTCATTCATGAGTTTATAACATTCCGTGGCCTATCCGAAACTCACCCGAGCCTTCGGAGATCTAAACAAAAAATGCACGTAAGTCTAAAAACATCAAACGAACTTGCTCGTGCGATCAAATCATGAAAATAATAGGTAAAACTATGAATTAAACCTCAAAACTCATCATTTTTCTCAAGAACACTTAAAGTTCACTATTTCTCAACCGGACGTCCGAATCACGTCAAATAAACTCTGATTCTCACCAAATTTCACAGATAGCATTTAATTAATATAACAAATCTGTATCGGGCTCCGAAACTAAAATACGTCCCTGATACCAATGGTTTAAAACATTAACTCTTTTCTGTATTTCATTAATAATTCAGCAAAACAATTTCTTTCGAAAATTGATTTCTAAGGCTTGGGACCTCGGAATTCAATTCCAGGCATACGCCTAAGTCCCATATTTTATTGTGGACCTTCCGAAATCGTCGGAACACAGATCCGGGTCGATTTACTCAAAAGGTTTACCAAAGTCAACTATAATTAAATTTTAACTCTAGAAATTACTATTTCCCATATTTTCACATAAAAGCTTTCCGGTTTCACGCTCGGACTGCGCATGCAAATCGAGGTAATTAAAATTAATATTTTTATGGCTAGTAAGCCTAGAATGGAGTCTTAATTCATAAAATGACCCTTGGGTCATCACAATCTCCACCTCTAAAATAAACGTTCGTCCTCGAACGGACATAGAAAATTACCTGAACTGACAAACAGGTGGGTATATCTACTCTGCATGTCCAACTCGGACTCCCAAGTAGCTGCCTCAACAGGCTGACCCCTCCACTGCACTCAAACTGAAGGGTAACTCTTTGATCTCAACTGACGAACCTGCCGGTCTAGAATGGCTACCAGCTCTTCCTCATAAGTCAAATCTTTGTCCAATTGGACAGAGCTGAAATCTAACACATGGGACGGTTCACCATAATATTTTCGGAGCATAGATACATGAAATACCAGATGAACTGAGGATAATCCTGGAGGCAACGCAAGTCTATAAGCTACCTCCTCTACTCTATCTAGAATCTCAAATGGCCCGATATACCTAGGGATCAACTTGCCCTTCTTCCCAAATCTCATGACACCCTTCATGGGTGATACCCGAAGTCATACCCTCTCTCCAACAATGAATGCCACATCACGAACCTTACGATTGGTGTAACTCTTTTGCCAAGACTAAGCTGCACGAAGTCGATCCTATATAATCTTGACCTTATCTAAGGCCTCTTGAACTAAGTCAATACCCAATAACCGAGCCTCTCCCGGCTCAAACCATCCAACTGGCGATGTATAGCGTCTACCATATAATGCCTTGTAGGGAGCCATCTGAATGCTCGACTGATAACTATTATTGTAGGCAAACTCCGCTAACAGCAAGAACGGATCCCAAGAACCTCAAAAGTCAATTACACAAGTGCGGAGCATATCTTCTAAAATCTGAATAGTATGCTCGGACTGCCCGTCCGTTTGAGTATGAAATGTTGTGCTCAACTCAAATCGGGTATCCAACTCTCGCTGAACTGCCCTCCAAAATTGCGAGGTAAACTTCGTACCTCGATCAGAAATGATAGATACAGGCACACCGTGAAGGCGAACAATCTCTCGAACATATATCTCTGCCAACTGCTCCGAAGTGTAAGTATTTGCCACTGGAATGAAATGTGCTGATTTAGTGAGCCTATCCACAATAACCCAAATGGCGTCGAACTTCCTCTGAGTCTGTGGGATTCCAACAATGAAGTCCATAGTGATACGCTCCCACTTCCACTCAGGAATCTCTATCTGCCGAAGTAAACCACCGGGTCTTTGATGCTCATATTTCACCTGTTGGAAATTCAAACAATGAGCCACATTAGCAACAATATCTCTTTTCATCCTTCTCCACCAATAGTGTTGTCGTAGGTCCTGGTACATCTTGGCAGCACCTGGGTGAATAGAATACTTAGAACTGTGAGCTTCTTCAAGAATCATCTCACGAAGGCCATTAACAATAGGCACACATATACGACCATGCATCCTCAAATCACCATCATCTCCAACTGTAACCTTCTTGGCACCACCACCGTGCCGAATTGTGTCCCTAAGGACCATCAAGTGCGGGCCATCATCCTGCCGATCTCTAATACGCTCGAATAAGGAAGACCGAGCAACTGTACAAGCTAGAACATGGATGGGCGAAATATCCAACTTCTCGAACTGATTGGACAAAGACTGAATATCAGAAGTTAACAGTCTCTCACTAACTAGAATACATGCAAGCCTGCCCATACTTACTACTTTTCAACTCAATGCATCGGCCACCACATTGGCCTTTCCCGAATGATACAATATAGTGACGTCATAATCTTTCAATAACTCTAACCATATACTCTGTCTCAAATTAAGATCCTTTTTCTTGAACAAGTACTGGAGGCTACGATGATCCGTGTAAGCCTCACATGGCACGCCATAAAGATAGTGCCTCCATATTTTCAATGCATGAACAATGGCTGCCAACTCTAAGTCATGGACAAGATAATTCTTCTCATGAATCTTAACTGCCGAGACACATATGCTATCACCCTTCCATCCTGCATCAATGATGCTTCGAGCCCAACACGAGAAGTATCACAATATACCGTGAAAGATCCTGAACCTGATGTTAACACCAATATTGACGCTGAAGTCAGAGTTGTCTTGAGCTTTTGAAAGCTCGCCTCACACTCGTCCGACCATTTAAATGGAACACCCTTTTGGTACAATATGATCTTAATAGTTGCTTATAATCAATTTCACAATCGTCAAATAACTTCACGTTCATAATAATCTCCTTTCAAACCTTCACAATACTGACAACGAGATGCGACGCATGGAGAACTCATAATTATCTACCTGAATTAACGTTTTTCATTTAACGCCACATGGGCGGGCACCTACCTTGAAGTTTAAAGCTCAATAATTATAACACAGATTTGGCAAATTACGCAAAGATAAATTTTATACAAAAAATTTCAAATTTTTTGAACGATTGGATCTCGTAGATGTGGTTGGAGCAGCTTGTTTTTGCTTGGCAACTCTCATAGGAAGTCGCCTAATATTTATTCCTCATTCAGCCTTCCATCCCAACTCTTCTTCCTTGTGTGTGTCTCCTTGCTTTGTCCGCTATGCATTGGTGATAAATCACCTTTCCTTGCTGCCTCTGCCCTGCACTGTTGAATCATTGCATCTTCCTCACCTTCTTCATAAAACTCTCTCCCCAATATCACTGGATTTGGCATGTCTTGAAACAAATCTTGAGACACTAAAGCATTTCCATCTTCTTTATTAATCAATGCTGCCTTGTTTTGTTTTTGTTGTATGTCTTGTCTTTTATTTCCGGTTCTATTCACACGTCCAGTGCTAGCTACCTGAGTTGTATTTAGAGAGTTTAGAGGTTTGGAACTTACCAAAGCATCAAGCAACTTTCTGTCCTCTAAAGTGATAGATGGTAGCCTTATATCCTGCTACTGTTTTCCACCAGTCGTGAGTGTTACTACTTCTCCTGAATTGTTTACATGTTTACGTATAGTAGCTGAATTGGTCATAGAAATCTGTTGATGCCCAGTCGACTTTTCTCCAGACTTATTTGCAAATTGTTGCTGCCCAGTCGACTTTGCTCCAGGATTTGTTGCATTCAACCATTGCTCAGTTGTTGCATTCACCTGCTGCTGCTGCTTCTATCCAGGCTGATTTATTACTAGAAGACTAGCAGTTGTACTGCTCGACAGTATCTGGTGTTGCCCAGGCTGATTTGCTACTGGAAATTCTTGCAAAATTTTTCCAGTTGTCTTATGTTGCTGCCTAGTCTTAGGAATAAAATCAGGAGCTTTTGCATTAAGCTTGGTTCCTGATCCTAACTTAGAAGAAATTCCAATTTTTGGAAAGGATGGTGAACCTACTGATAATATCTCCTCATCACCATTACACCTCTCACCTTCATCAGTAGAATCCTTCGCAAAATCAACTCCTCAGTCTTTTTCATCATCATACTCTGGTTGGTCAGCCCATAACTTAAATTTAATTGCCATTGCCTTCACATTTTCTTTAATAACCTCATTGTTGTTTCCTGTGGACAACACCAATTGTCCATGATCTCCACTATGTTCTCCAGAAGACTCCAAAGATTGCGATGGTACTTCAAAGACGGAAGTGTTCAGCGTAACCAATGGTTGTTTAACCATATTAGTGTTTAGCATCATTGCATTCTGGGCCTCTTTAATAATTTGTTCAACGTGAGGATTAGAAAAATGCAACGTAGTTGCATTGGAACTATGAGCTTGGTTTCCCGTTAGTTCAGTTCCTAATTTGTTCTTAGAGTCATTTCTTCGAACATCCAAATTTTTAGCCAAATTAACAATGCCTTCTCCTCCTTCTTCATTGCTGGGTATTGTAACTAATTCTTTGGACATCACATTACCATTTAAAACTGTTGCATAAAATTTAAGCTCCCCAACAACAACAAGAACCTCGTATGTATTTGGTTTGTTCACAAGATTATAAGCATTTGGTCGAACACTTCCTGATTTTGGCTTTGTGACACCACATGTTTCTTAGGTGATTTTCTTGTTGAAACCACGTTCCAAACCCCATCTTTTGTGTTTCTATTATTTCCCTTACCTTCACCAGCTGATTTACCAGTGTTAACTTCCTTAGCTACTCCCTTTTGGTCCTTAGCAATTTGTTGAGCCGGAGTCCCCTGCTCACTTTCTGCTTGAGCAGTTGGAATTTCAGCCTCTACATTGACAACCTTTGTACCTGTAGAGACTCCTCTATCATCAGCTGAAATACCATCACTAGCTTTCCCAAGTTGCAAAGCTGCACCAGCTCGATCAACAGTCACATTTAAACCTGCAGCAATTGACGCAAGAGTTGCATCCTTAATAAAATGCAAAATTGTCATAAGCATGCACAACTAGATTTACTGAATTGAGAATCGTCGCTAAGGCTGTTTTAGCAGGAACATCTCTTGTAGGTTTAGATGGACCTTTATTGACCTTTGAAACATCACCTACAATGATATCTTCATCTACTCGATCCCTCACTTTCTCATTGTTCACATTAACCATTTGTTTTCCTCCTTTTATTTGTGAAACCTGCTGTTCAGTAACATGTTCTTTAGCTACTTCAACTTCCAGTTGTCTACCTCTTCTTTCATTTAGAAAATCCCCAGCATCACCTTATAGTTTCTCTATAGTGTCCAGACCCTCCTCACTTTCATTCACTGGAGCTGCCTCCTCGTTATTTTTTTTAATCCTCCATCGACATGATCTTTCATCATGTCTTTGATGCTCGCAACATGTACAATATTTTGGTATGTTGTCATATACTATCACTTGGTAATATTCTACTATTTTCCCAGAGTTTTTATCCACTATATGAATCCTAACTTTCTTAGGATGCTTGTCCAGTAGGTCTAGTAGGACCTTAACCCTTGTCGTACTTGGTCGTGTTCGATCTTGAGTCTCTTTGTCCACTGCAAGAGTCTTTCCTACTGCTGAAGCTATAGACATTAACAATTTTTTTGCAAAAAAATTCGCAGACAGATCAGGTAACAAAATCCAAACGGCTGTCTTCAAAGTTTCCTCACGTGGATTAAAACCTATCGTCCATGGAAAGGTTCTAACGAAGAATTCCTCACCCTTTTCCTTAACAAAATCAGTATTCTTTGATAATAACTAAACAAAGTCATCAAACAAATCAAATCTTACCAAGATGTGTCGAAATTCTAGTTGCCCGACATTACAGTAGCCTTTAACGTTAAATTATTTTGGTATGATTTGTCGCAGCTCTTGAATGTCTGGTTTTCCATATGAAAACTTGAGTATTACAGCTTGGTGCAATCCTTCTTCAATGGTGAATGTATTAACCTCTTCAACAGTGAATTCCACTATTGGTTCTCCATGAACGTTATTCATAGGAATTAAATCGATTTTGGACGAAACTGTGGCAGATTTTTTTTGTTGAAACTGATCAGCATATGGTTCTTTTTGCTTGGTGTTTGGGAATGTTTCCAGCATGTTTAAACTTGTCTCTCCCACAGCCAAAGGCTGGGGAGAGATTGCAACAGCCATGGCTGCCAAGATTCACAATAAAATCGCCAGATAGAGGAGAAAGCTAGAGAGGGTTTTTGGGGTTTTTCTTAGTATTATGGTACAAAAAAAAAATTCACAAGAGAGAATTTAAGCACAAGAATTTTCATCACAAGGACCTCGTCCTTATATAACTTTTACCGCGGCTCATAGCCCGATTTAAACATACCAAATCATATTAAAATGTGAGGGTCTCGCCCTCAATTATGAATCAAAAGTACTATGCACATCGTGCCAATCGAAACATTTCATTTTCTTCTTTTAAATATTTTCCATTAAATAAAATTACAACACGTACTGATAGACATATCTATCTCCATAGAATTTCTCCCAATATAAGTATTCACATAAGTAGATTTTAGGTTTACGAAGCTCACCCATGAGTGGAGCATATTAGGAGAAATTTCTTAGATACTCATAACTGAATCAAGTTAAGTAAATTGCCACTTTATAATAACTAGAAATTGTAATTGTAATAACACTATCTTGTAACGACCTAACCGGTCGTTTTGTGTTATCGAACCCCGTTCCCCTAAATGAAACTTTCCATAGCGGCTTATTGTGATTTATGAATTCCGGGGGCGGGTGGTCCGGGATTCGGAAGTGTTTAGAGTGCTATAGGAACACTTGGTTCCTTAAGGTTGGCCTTTAAGGCCAAGTTTGACTTCGGTCAACATTTTGAGCAAACGACCTTGGAATCGAGTTTCAACGATTCTGGTAGCTTCGTATGATGATTTCGGACTTAGGCGTGTGTTTGGAATGGGTTTTGGATGACCCGGAAGCGTTTCGGCACCAAATATCGAAATAAGGAATTCCTTAAGCTCATATTGTGGTTTGGGATGTGTTTTTGTGTTATCAAGGTCCGAAAAGAACTCTGAGACCTGGAATAGTTCTGTTATGTCATTTATGACTTGCCTGCAAAATTTGGTGTCATTTCGAGTAGTATAGGTCGGTTCGGCGCATTGTTAGCGAATTCTAAAACTTTAAGTTCAAAGTTTGATTAAATTTGGTTTTGGAGTCGAATTCTTAGTTTCCTTGTTGTTTTTCACGTTCCGAAAATTCAAGCGAGTCTGTATCATGAAAACAGACTTGCCAGTGCCTTTGGACGGAGTCCCGAGGGGATCAGGTGACTTTCGGTGCCCTCGGAGCTAATTACAATACACCAGAAATTTCCAGGTCTGGTTTCCTTCTCTGCGATCGCAGAGGGGTTACCGCGTTCGCAAAGAAGGAACTGGGCAGGGGTGGTGAATGCCCTGTGCGTTCCCACAAAATGCACCACGATCGCGATGAGTTGGGCTCCTGACCCAGTGCGATCGCACACCCCACCCGCGTTCGCACAGTGCCCGGCCATTGGGCCAACCCAGCTACTCCGTACCCTGTGCGTTCGCAGGGCTCTCTCCGTGTTCGCATAGAAGTCCATGTGGGCCTGGTCATTTAAAGTCATGCGATCGCACTGCCCAGGGCGCGATCACATAGAGGACACCACTGGGCAGTGTGTTTTTATAGCGGGATTTAATTCATTTCCCTCATCTTCTTCTTCTTCCTTGGACGATTTTCAGCATTCAAGAGGAGTAAATGACCTAGTTATTGAAGGTAAGTAAATTCTACCCTAATATTAGTTTCATGCATGGATTACAAGCTAAATTAACTACTTAATTAGTGAAAATTAAGGAGTTGGGGTAGTAACCTAAGCTTTCGGGAATTTAGAGAATTACCCATCAAATTAGCTATGAAATCAAGTAAAAATCATGTATTAAGGATCCTTAGGTTATGGATGAGTGGTTCCTTCGTGAATTCTTGGAATCCGAGCGTGCGGGCCTGGGGTGAATTTTGAGATTTCTTCAAGAATGATGAATTTACTAAATAAGTAGGAGAATTTCCATACTTTGAGCATAAATTGATTTCTGCATTGATTTAGCTCCAGGCACCCAACCTATATCTATTCCTCTGTACCGTATGTCTCCGAAGGAGCAGCTTGAGGAGTTGTTAGCTAAGGGGTTCATCAGACCTAGTGTATCGCCGTGGGGTGCTCCGGTTCTATTCGTGAAGAAGAAGGATGGGTCCATGCGGATGTGTATTGATTACCGCCAATTGAACAAGGTTACCATTAATAACAAGTATCCTTTGCCGCGCATCAATGATTTGTTTGAACAGTTGCATGGCGCTCGGGTGTTTTCTAAGATTGATTTTATATCGGGATATCATCAGTTGAAGATTCGGGCCTCAGATGTTCCGAAGACTACTTTTCGTACAAGATATGGCCACTATGAGTTCCTGGTGATGTCCTTTGGATTTACTAATGCCCCAGCAACATTCATGGACTTGATGAATAAGGTGTTCAAGCCATATATTGATTCCTTTATTATTGTCTTTATTGATGACATCTTGATTTACTCACGTAGCCTGAGGGAGCACGAGCAGCATTTGAGAGTTGAGCTCCAGACCTTGCAGGAACAGAAGCTATATGCTAAGTTCTCCAAGTGTGAGTTCTGGTTGGATTCCATAGCATTCCTGGGGCATGTAGTATCCAGAGAGGGTATCAAGGTTGATCCTCAGAAGATCGAGGAAGTGCAGAGTTGGTCGCGTCCTACTTCAGCTACAGAGATCAGGAGCTTTTTGGACCTTATCGCCGATTTGTGGAGGGGTTCTCTTCTATTGCAGCTCCATTGACCAGATTGACTCAGAAGAATTCCCTGTTCTGATGGTCTGACGAGTGTGACGCGAGCTTTCAAAATCTCAAGACAGCATTGACCTCAGCACCTTCTAGTATTGCCTTCTGGTTCTGGGATGTATACAGTATATTGCGACGCTTCGCGCGTTGACTTGGGGTGTGTCTTAGTGCAGGAAGGGAGAGTTATTGATTATGCTTCGCGCCAGCTGAAGTTTCATGAGAAGAATTATCTTGTGCATGATTTGCAGTTCGCGGCGATTGTTCATGCTCTTAACATTTGGAGGCACTACTTATATGGGGTGTCCTGTGAGGTTTATACAGACCACCGTAGCTTGCAACACTTGTTCAAGCAGAGGCATCTTAATTGAGATAGCGCAGATGGCTTGAGTTGCTGGAGGATTATGACATCACCATTCTATATCATCCGGGCAAGGCAAATGTGGTAGCGGATGCTCTGAGCAGGAAGGCGGAGAGTATGGGTAGCTTGGCTTATATTGCAGCAGAGGAGAGACCTCTAGCCTCTGACATTCAGTCCTTGGCTAATCGCCTGGTGAGATTAGACCTTTCAGAGCCTCGTTGAGTTCTAGCACATGTGGTCGCTCAGTCTTCGTTATTGGCTAAAATAAAGGCTCGGCAGTTTGATTATCTATGCTTGGCAGAGCTTCGGGAGACATTGGTACAGAGTGGTGTCAAGGAGGTTACTATTGGCAAGGATGGTGTTCTGAGACTTCAGGGCCGTTTATGCATTCCAAATTTTGATGGCCCGAGGGAGAGGATTCTAGAGGAGGCACACAGTTCTCGGTATTCTGTTCATCCTGGTGCTGCGAAGATTTATCGTGATTTGAAGCAACATTACTGGTGGATGCAGATGAAGAGGGACATCATGGAGTATGTGACTAGGTGTCTTAATTTCCAGCAGGTGAAGTATGAGCACCAGAGGCCAAGAGGCCTACTTCAGCAGATGCCCATTCCTGAGTGACTTCGTGGTTGGATTGCCTCGGACTTTGCGGAAGGTTGACGCGGTTTGGGTCATTGTGGATAGATTGACCAAATCAGTGCATTTCATTCCAGTAGCTAGCACTTATACTTTTGAGAGGTTAGCCCAGATCTACATTCGGGAGATAGTCCGATTGCACGGTGTGCGGGTGTCCATTATATCAGATCGAGGTCCTCAGTTCACCTCGTATTTCTGTAGAGCATTGCATAGTGAGATAGGTACCCAGATAGACCTCAGCACAGCATTTCACCCTCAGACTGATGGTCAGTCGGAGCATACAGTTCAACTATGGAAGACATGCCCAGGGCATGCGTGATTGACTTCGGGGGTCAGTGGGACCAGTTCTTGTCTTTGACCGAGTTTTCTTACAATAATAGTTACCAGTCCAGCATCGAGATGGACCCATTTGAGGCTTTATATGGTAGGTGATGTTTTTCCCCTGTCGGGTGGTTCGAGCCTAGCGAGGCTAAGTTATATGGTACCGACCTGGTGAGGGATGCTTTGGAGAGGGTGAAGTAGATTCGGGAGAAGCTCCGTACAGCACAGTCCAGATAGAAGAGTTACACGGATCAGAGAGCGAGTGATGTATCATTTATGGAGGGAGACAAGGTTCTGTTGAAGGTCTCGCCGATGAAGGGTATTATCAGGTTTGTGAAGAAGGGCAAGCTGAGCCCGAGGTTTATAGGTCCCTTCGAGGTGTTGAGGCAAGTTGGGGAGGTTGCTTATGAGCTAGACTTACCTCCCAGTTTATCAGGAGTTCATCCGGTCTTTCATGTATCCATGCTCCGGAAGTACCATGCTGAACCTCTCACGTGGTGGATTTCATCACTATTCAGTTGGATGAGAGGTTGGGCTACGAGGAGGAGCCAGTTGCTATTATTGATAGACAGGATTGCCAGTTGAGGTCCAAGAGAGTTTCTGAAGTGAAGGTCCAGTGGAGGGGCAAACCAGTCGAGGAAGCGACCTGGGAGTCCGAAGAGGACATGTGGAGAAGATATCCACACTTATTCAGCACTTCGGGTATGATTCTAGACTCGTTCGAGGATGAACGTTTGTTTAAGAGGTGGAGAATGTAACGACCTGACCGGTCATTTTGCGTTATCGGACCCTGTTCCCCTAAATGAAACTTCCCATAGCGGCTTATTGTGATTTATGACTTGCGGGGGCGGGTGGTCCGGGATTCGGAAGTACTTAGAGTGCTATAGGAACACTTGGTTCCTTAAGGTTGGCCTTTAAGGCAAAGTTTGACTTCAGTCAATATTTTGAGCAAACGACCTCGGAATAGAGTTTCGACGATTCTGGTAGCTTCGTATGATGATTTTGGACTTGGGCGTGTGTTCGTAATGGGTTTTGGATGACCTGGGAGCGTTTTGGTGCCAAATATCGAAATAAGAATTTCCTTAAGTGCATATTGTGGTTTGGGACGTGTTTTGTGTTATCGAGGTATGAACGGAATTCTGAGATCGGGAATAGTTTCGTTATGTCATTTATGACTTTTCTGCAAAATTTGGTGTCATTCCGAGTACTATAGGTTGGTTCGGCGCATTGTTAGCGAATTTTAGAACTTTAAGTCCGAAGTTTTATTCAATTTGGTTTTAGAGTCAACTTCTTAGTTTCGTTGTGGTTTTTCACGTTCCGAAAATTCGAGCGAGTCTGTATCATGAATACAGACTTGCCAGTAGCATTGGACGGGGTCCCGAGGGGCTCGGGTGAGTTTCGGACCCCTCGAAGCTAATTGCAAAACACCAGAAATTTCCAGGTCTGGTTTCCTTTTCTGCGATCGCAAAGGGGTTACCGCGTTCGCAAAGAAGGAACTGCGCAGGGGTGGTGAATTCCCTGTGCGTTCGCACAAAAGGCACCGCGATCGCGATGGGTTGGGCTCCTTACCCAGTGCAATCGCACACCCCACCCGCGTTCGCACAGTGCCCGGCCATTAGGCCAGCCCAGCTACTCCTTACCCTGTGCATTCGCAGGGCTCTCTACGCATTCGCATAGAAGGCCATGTGGGCCTGGTCATTTAATGTTGTGCGATCGCACTGCCCAGGCTGCGATCGCATAGAGGAGACCACTAGGTAGTATGTTCTTATAGCGGGATTTAATTCATTTCCCTCATCTTCTTCTTCTTCCTTGGGACGATTTTCAGCATTCAAGAAGGGCAAACGACCTAGTTATTGAAGGTAAGTAAATTCTACCCTAATATTAGTTTCATGCATGGATTACAAGCTAAATTAACTACCTAATTAGTGAAAATTAAGGATTTTGGGTAGTAACCTAGGACTTTCGGGAATTTAGAGAATTACCTGTCAATTAGCTATGAAATCAAGTAAAAATCATGTATTAACGATCCTTAGGTTATGGGTGAGTTGTTCCTTCGTGAATTCTCAGAATCCGAGCGTGTGGCCCGGGGTGAATTTTGGGATTTCTTCAAGAATGATGAATTTACTAAATAAGTAGGAGAATTTCCATACTTTGAGCATAAATTGATGTATTTGTATAACATTTGGCTAGTTTCAAGTCTTCGGGTGTAGAGTTCGGAGTTTCGGGTGCGTTCTTGGTCCAGGAAGTACATTCGACACGAGGCGAGTCTCCTTTCTAACCTTGTACGGGGGAACTGTCCCTCTAGGTGATTTAAATTCTATATGTGATAATTGTGGGGGCTACGTACGTACAAAGTGACGAGAGTCCGTACATAGCGGCTATTACTATTATGTCCGGGTAGTTAGGCCGACATCACGCCTTGTGTTTTACTTGATATTAACTATATGCTTAATAAATTAAATGTTACATGCGACTTATATCCTTGAGGTCATGGAATTTTAGAAAACTTATAAGGAATTGTTCACTGAAAAGTAATTTAAAAAGGAATAATGCGTGTGCATGTGACCGCTTCGAAATTTACATTCCGTGAGCGGAGTGTGATTTTCCCAACTCTTATGGGAACGGGTCGTACGCCACGAAGGATTGAGATCTACACTTTTGGTTCGGGCCGTTCGATACTCGTCAGTGCATAGAGAGGATTACATCATGGCAAAGATGCATTTATGGTTCGGGTCGTTCGATCCTCGGCAGTGCATAGATGTGAGTACTTTATGGAAAGGTGCACTTATGGTTCGGGTCGTTCGACCCTCGGCAGTGCGCGAACATGACTATCTTATGACTCCGGCCAGTTGTCCTTACCCTGCATATGCATGATTTATTTGTTACTAAATTCATGGACATTGATTTGACAGATATTTGGGGGAAGTTGAAGTAGTAATTATTTTAATCATTCCTAGTACTTCCTTGGATTTTAGTGACTTATATATATTTGTTGCTTTACTGCCTTTACATGCCTACCGTTTCCATCATATTTTGTTAAATTATATTGTTGGACTTTAGTGAGTGCCATGTCGACCTCTCGTCACTACCTCTTCGATGATAGGCGGGATACTCACTAGTTACATATATATTTATGTACTCATGCTACGCTTCTGTACTTAATTGTACAGGTTCTGAGGCTGGTGCATCTGGTTGTCGGACCGGAGCTTGATTTTGATTATAGACGGGCCTGACTTGACGGTGAGCTGCTTTCTCCTGGCGATCTCCGGAAGCACCATTGGGTTTCTTTTGCTTATTTCCCGTCTATTTCCTTCAAACACTGGGAATGTATATTATATCTTTTGTATATTCTGTTAGTATGCCCGTAGGACTTGTGACACTAGTTCCTGGTACACACGTGATAGTTATTATGGATTTCGGGTTTGTATATAAATTGGCTCACGCCTCTTCATTACTTCTTTTGATTAAAAACCGGCTAATTATCCTTACGATTCATGTTTTAAGTTTTAAAAACTGAGTATATGTTGAAATGTTTAATCTAATAAGAAAGAACCCTTAGTAAATTGAGTGTTGGCTTGCCTGACCCTGCTGTTGCGCGCCATCACGACCTAAGATAGGATTTTAGGTCGTGACATATCTGATATAGCAACCTAGCCATACCATAGAAAGTATATCAACAGGCTGGGTCTCCACCTCTAGGAGTCCGACCTCCACCTTCGACATTCCGACCCCCTTTCCCCTAGTTGGACATGTAAGTTGAGTTGTAACTGCAATGGGGCATGTTGAGTGATTTGATGAAATATCACTCTCCCAAGTCTAGGACAATTTCTACCAGTAGCCGAAATAAAGTATCAATCTTCCCTGCGTCGTACAAAATTTTACGATTATAATAGAATCCTTTAATGAGTCTGAGAAACAAATTCTATCAATAGCATTTGGGAGAATTGATCCAAGTAGTTGATGTTGCAATGGCTGGTCGTCCTCTTTGTAGGCTTTCCACAAACACTGGCGGCCAATTTCTTCTTTTACTATGTTGTCTCAACACAGCTTAGCTACCCCCTTTTATTCATATACTCCTCGTTGTACTTTGGGGTAACTCTCATCCCCATTTATGCACAATGATCACAAAAGTAGAGCTCTATACATATAAATCTTGACAAAAACCCTATAATCTAGAAGCTCGTCAACCACTGTACTCCCTAAGAACACAAAAAATCCGTAATCGTAACTTCCACGCTGAGTAGACCTTCCGTAGATTTAAAGTTGTTTTTATGACTCCTTTGGTATTGAGGTATATGGTTATTAAAGAGGCAGACCTACCGAAAGTCCCAACTTTATCTCTTGCAGAATCTAAGGCCTTATATATTCTGGGCCAACATCGATATAACACATGATCCCGCAATGTATTCCTTGACATTGGACTTCCCCACTTGGCACGAAGTCACATGACACAATGTCTGATAATCCACAATGTTAAACTTCACAGCTCATATAAACCAACCCCGTTGCTTTCAACTTATCCCCATGTTGTGCATTACTTCATAGAAGCGGTCAAGAAAATCATGTGGTCTTTAAAAGGTGTACCGCGGAAATGGAGTGGAAATAGCTTGATGAACCTGTCCAGTCTCCACAAAGCATCGGAAGTCATAGCTACCCCCTCAGTGATCCGGGCTGCAACAACTGTCTGAACTAACCCAACTGGGTTGGCTTGGGGTCTAGATCTAAGGAGTAGTCTGATCAGGAGTGTGGGTAGCAGGAGTCTGGACCCCTCCTCCAGCCTGAGACGCGGTTGCTGCAACAAGGAGTGCGCCGGTTTGGGCTACACTCTCTATAAGGCCCAATAATCGGAACAAAGCATCCTGATGTACCGGGGTAGCAATGAATCCCTCTAGGACCTGAGCTGGTCCAGCTGGAACGGTCTGAGCTGGAGCCCCCTCATCAATCTCAATCTGGGGCTCCGCAGCTGGACCTGTTGTCTGAGAAGTAGGTCATCTCCTGCCCCTGCCCCTGCCTCGGCCCCTGACGTGGCCTCGACTTGTGCCCCTAATACGAGCGGCTGCTGCTAGAAGATCGAATTGTTCGTTAGCGAA
The DNA here is from genome assembly GCA_005239525.1 of Nicotiana knightiana. Taxonomy (NCBI): domain Eukaryota; kingdom Viridiplantae; phylum Streptophyta; class Magnoliopsida; order Solanales; family Solanaceae; genus Nicotiana; species Nicotiana knightiana. Next base: position 38,447 of record ML439883.1, read on the forward strand.
AGAGGAAGCACGTGTTCTCTCCATTTGTGAGAGAATAGAAGAGTTCAACCAATATTTTTCTGAGATATCAAGAATCGCACGACATAGTAGAAATAAAATGAGTTTGTTCCTAACTTCATAGCCTCTGAGAGATAAGTACAGACGTCTCTATACCGATCCTTCAGACTCTATCAAGCTTGTTCGTGAATTGTGAGACCTATGCAACCTAGTGCTCTGATACCAACTTGTCACGATCCAAATTCCCAAACCACGGTATCGTGATGGCGCCTAACACAATACTTGCTAGGCAAGACGATGTTAGAAATTTACTAACCGTTTAAAGTTATTTACACATAATATAACAATTCAAAATAAATACGGATCTAATACTTTCCACTAGATAACTTCATGAAATACTAATAACGATCATTAATTAAACCGAACCACAAACTAAATATAAAACTATAAAACTACCCCAAGGTCTGGTGTCACAATTCACGAACTACTAAAGAATACTACAAATAAATGGCTCAAGAAAATAAAGTATAATTGTTTTGAATCAAATAAAACAGTATCTAAATAAATAGGAGAAGACTCCAGGAGTTTGCGGATACCAGCAAATCTACCTCGTGTCTCTGAAAAAAATGCTCAGCTACTAAGATCTCCTAACTCTAGCCAGTACCTAGATCTGCACAAAAGAGTGCAGAGTGTAGTATCAGTACAACTGACCCCATGTACTGAGTAAGTGCCGATCCTAAACTTGACGAAGTAATGACGAGGCTACGGCGGTGCGTTAACCACATAACCTGTGAACAATATATATAATAAAGCAAGAAAGAAATAAAAATAATAAACTCGATAACAAGTAACTTGCAACAATAAATAAAAGCAACTCGGATAACTCTTTTCAAATATCAACTGTAATCAACTCTTCAATTTTTTCCAACTTTCAATTTAAATCACCATAAAAATCAGAGTATGAAAACCTTTTAAATAAAATCGGAGTTTTCCAAATCCTTTTTTTTGAAAATCAGTAAAACATAAAAATTCACCCTTATCGCTCCTTGTTGTGGCGCGCAACCCGCTCCCACCTGTCCACCCTTGTTGCTTCTCCCTATATATATCACCCTTATTTCTCCTGTTGCGGCGTCCAACCCGATCCCACCTGTCCACCCTTATTACTCCTTGTTGCGGCTTGCAACCCGCTCCCACCAGAAAATCACATCACTTTATTTATAAAAAGTATTTTCACAATTTAAATCAAAGCTTTTCACAATATTTATGTCTCAACAATTGTAAACATAACAAGTTTCATTTTAAATAACAGTAAGAGCAGGATAGGAAATAAGGATGATAAAACAATGCGTATTCCAACGTTTATTTTATAAACAGTAAAACATGAATATTCTCCCTTATTGCTCCTTGTTGCGGCGTGCAACCCGATCCCACTTGTCCACCCTTATTGCTCCTCCCAATATATATATCACCTTTATTTCTCCTGTTGTGGCATGCATGTCACAACCCAGTTTCCCTCCGATGGGTATCGTGCACCTAATCTTAAGGACTAGGTAAGCCTACTGGTGGCTCCTCAATGGCTGCTCTGGTCGGTGTCCTAACTGCGACACGTGATCCTCGTCGACCTTTGCCTCTTCCCCTAGCGACATCAACCTCGGGGTAACATCGTCAGGAACCGTAGCTCATATCCTCACTATCTATGAGAGAGTGGAACGATAAATTTCAAATTTCAAGATCAAGGAACTTGCACGATGGGAATGAAGGAAGTGAAATTGTCCGAATAGTTTCGTAGCCTCTCGAAGATAAGTACAGACGTATCCGTACCAATCCGCAAGACTCTACTAAACTCGCTTATGACTCCTTGCACCTACGAACCTAGAGCTCTGATACCAACTTGTCACGACCCAATTTTCCTCCGATGGGTATCGTGACGGTACCTAGTCCCTAAGGACTAGGTAAGCCTAACATTAAATAAACATAAGTCATAATATCAAAACTTTTAAAATGCTTTTTGAAATAACTCTCTATACATTGCACATCTTCCCAAAATCCGGCTAGTACAAGTCATAAGCTTTAAAGAATTTACATTAAGATTTCTAATTACCACTGTTCGGAAATAAGTACAACAGTGTATGAACAAAATTATCAGATGGTGACTGCAAAACCGCGAACGCTGAAGCAATTTTACCTTGAGTCTCCACAACAGCAACCACGGTGCTAACAATCAATCGGCCAGCTATGCGAAACCTGGAATCTGCACAAAAATGTGCAGAAGAGTAGGATGAGCACACCACAGCGACGCCCAGTAAGTATAAAGACTAATCTCGGTGAAGTAGTGACGAGGACTAGTCAAGACGCCCACTGGTCCGATAAACTAAACATGCATAAATATAGGAATGACAGTAAATGACATCTATCTAATGACTAGCGATATAATTAACAACATAACAAGTACAAATCAGAAGGAAACTGCATCAATATAACAACGGAGCATCATAATAATACACAAAAAATGGACGGGAGTACAAACCAAAAACCGAAAATCACAACATAGTAAAAACAATAGTAACTCAGCACTGCAATAGCTTTCCACATCAGGCCTTAGCCGACAACCCCTATAAATTAGTCAAATCTTCGAGTGTAACCTTTCAACTGCAAGTTTATATGGAAATCTTTAAAATATAATCATTTCGAATAGAAAATCCCTTTGAAATATACTATATATATATATATATATATATATATATATATATATATATAGAGAGAGAGAGAGAGAGAGAGAGACACACACACTTTGCAGAAAAAAAAAAAGAAATCTTCAAACGTAATTCCTTTCAAATAAAGGCCTTTCAATAAATGTCTTTCAAACATAGGTTCCTTCAAGATAAATGCTTTTGAAACATACCTTTCAAAATAATAGTCTTTCAAACGTAGTTTCCTTAAGGTAAATGCCTTCCAACTATACTTTTCCATAAATGTCTTTCAACATAGTTTTCTTCAAGATAAATCTACAGGATTTCGTCCCGTAGTTCAGAATTAGTCATGCAGTACAAGGGGGAGATCTCCCAGAATATGTCCGTAGTCCCCAAAGTAAATATGCAGTTCTGGGGTGATCTCCCAGAATACGTTCGTAGTCCCCAAAATAAATATGCAGTGCAGGGGGGGATCTCCCAGAATACGTCTGTAGTCCCCAATTTAAATATGCAATGCAAGCAATAATGACAACAACTATAACACAACAAAATACATTCTACATTACCACAACAGGTAGAAAAGCAACAAATGATAGAATGCAATGTCGACGAGCAAATCAATACAAGAACATAAATCACAAGAACGATAAAACTCATTCACAAGGAATAACCACTGAAGAGAAATACTAAGTGTAACGAAAACAACTCAACCAGGGAGAAACAAGACGTAATAACAAATCCACAATATTCAAGTCAACAATAAGAAGCCAACACAAGTCAATAAATTCCACATAAAGTCAAGTAGGCCAATATATAGGTTATCCAATTTCCTTTTAAAGGTTGAGCAATTACGAGAGATTTTTCAACAATTCAAATAAGGGCAAGCCGCAAAAGATAATCATAAATCAAATTAATGCTAAACTATTATATGGTGAGATAATACTAATTCCAATTAAATAGGTAGTTTATAAAAAAATATATTACGACGGTATAAGGGTAAAATCATCAGTTAGGTCAATTAAGATCAAGTAAGCAATAATGTGAATATAAAAGCAAGTAACTCTAACTTAAGCAGGTAGAGATGATATAAGAAATCAGGAACGCAGTCATAACAAGTACAAGTTCGTACACACGGAATACAATAACCTAAGAACCCAAAAAGGCCAAACCTCCTATAGATAACTCCGAGCACGCACTCGTCACCTCGCGTACCCGGTCTGCAATCAACATAGAAGACTCAAATCCTAGGGGGTAATTCTCTCACACAAGGTTAGGCAAGAAACTTACCTCAAGGACGATAGGGTGAAATGACCTGCGGACGGCTCAAATCCAACTAGAACAACTTCAATACACACATAAAACTTATAAGGAACTATTTCGGGTAATAAAGTTTCGATCTTTACAAAAACCTAAAAATCGACCCCCGGGCCCGCACCTCGGAACCCGGCAAATTTTACAAAAATTCGGATACCCATTCCATTATGAGTTCAACCATACAAAAATTATCAAATTTCGATACCATTTCGTCCCTCAAATCATGAAATTTTGTTTTGAAAATTTTTCTTCAAAACCCAACATTTTCCCTAACTAAAAACACAATTTAAATGATTAAAACAAAGAATAATTCATATAATATATTAAATTCTAAGTGAAGAACACTAACCCAATTGAATTGTTTGAAAAACCCACCAAGAATCACCAAGAACCGAGCTCTAGAAGTCAAAATGTGATAAAAATGGTGAAACCCTCGATTTTGGGATATATTCTGTCTGCCCTGATTTTTGTGCATCGCGATCGCGAGTAAGTGGATGCGATCGCGTAGAAGAAATAGTTGCTGGCCCAAAGTGTGCTACGCGATCGCAGAAGGATTGATGCGATCGTGTAGAAGGAAAAACTGGCTACTGCCCACTTTTGTGTTATGCGATCGCGTACTGAACAATGCGATCGCAAAAAGGGAAAAATGTTGAGGCCTAGAATCTATGTGATCGCGAGAGACAATGTGCTATCGCAGAGAAATGGGAAATCATAAAGATGTTGTCGTTAATACTATGTGATCGCGGACAAATGAAATCGAACGCGTTGCAGAAGGAAAAATATATGTTCACGATCACGAACCTATCTATGCGGACGCGATGAAGGAAAATATGGCAGGTCGACATTACACTACGCGATCGCGGCTATGCCTATGCGATCGCATAGAAGGAAAGACCAGAAGACAGAACAACAGTGAAAAATAGAAGGAAATTGACCCGAAGCCCATCCGAACCACACCTGAGGTCCCCGAGACCCCTTCTAAACACACGAACAAGTCAAATAACCTAACACAGACTTGCTGAGGTTTCAAATCACATTAAACAACACCGAAACGACGAATCAAACCATAAATCGAACTGATGAACCTACAAATATTCAAATATATAAGCCCGTGCCGAAACCTATCAATTCAACCCGGAATGACGCCGAATTTGCAGACAAGTCCCAATTGACATCCCGGAGCTACTCCATATGTCAGTATCGCATTCCGACCCCGATATACCAAAAGTCAATTGTGGTCAAACTCTCCCTTTTCCAAACTTAAAATTTTACAACTTTCGCCGAATCGCCTCAAATTACTCTACAGACCTCCAAATCTAATTCCGAACACGCGCCTAAGTCCAAAATCACTACACGGAGCTGTTGACATTATCCAAAACTCATTCCGGAGTCGTTTACACAAAAGTCAAACCTCGGTGAAATCTCAACGCTTAAGCTTCTAAAATTAAAATCCCTCTTCCAATTCGACTCCGGATCATCAGGTAACTGAATCCAACCATGCACGCTTGTAGAAATACAAAATGTGAAGTTGTTCAGGACCATACGCCACCGAACGGAGCTTAAATTCACAAAATGACCGGTCGGGACGTTACGTTCTCCCTCTCTTAAGACAAATGTTCGTCCTCGAACGTGCCAAGATTCACCTCGAACTCATCCAATCACTGAATGCACACTTCCAACACACACCCGCGGGTGATCCCACATCACCCCAACCTACATAAGCTTGATGACACAATCACAACTACAACTTAGCCTTCCTATCACCACGGATAAACCTCATACCTCAATTTCTCACCTTCTACTCATTTCCAAGAGACCCGATACTAAATCCATATCCGACATCCGCCGCAACCAGTGACATCAACTCATGACTACACCCATAAGGTATGGCCACACAATATAGAACACCACACATAGGCTCGTAATAACACCTCTGATCACAATAGCTGCCTGAAATCAGTCCAGCACTGGCAATTAGCCTCATATCTAAAAGAAATTTGTTTCCAAGCCCCATAATACTGATAATGATGCAATAAACACGAAGAACTCATTATAAGACACCCGAATCACCAAGCCACAACTAAAACCACTGGGCACACATCCCGCAAGCTGAAACTCAGGAAGCACATAACGAAAATAACTGAATAAGAAAGGAGAAACACATAAGGGAACTATCAAGCAAGCCCGACAGGCACAACCCTCTATCAATACTAACCTACATAACAATATAACAAGGAAAGAATTAAAGCAAATGAACAAATCACAAGGATCCCATCCTGATATAACTTCCACCGGTGTACTCAGCCCGGTTCACACATATCAAATCACAAAATATCATGAGGGTCTCTCCCTCAACTCTAAATCACATACAGAATATATATCATACCAATAGAAATATCCCACTAACGCATCTCGTCTAATAAAATCATAACGCTCACTTAACTCACATCTCAATAGAGTATCAAATCACAACTCATAAACAAAATACTTAGGAAAATCACAATAAGCCTACCATGACGATAATGAGAACTCACTTCTAGTCTCACCATTCTCAATGATGAATGAAAACAACGATAGACACTGGCTATCACTTATAGTATCTCCCAATAGGAGCAAACATGAAAACAAAGTGCAAAGCATGGAACTCACTCATAAATGAAACAAAAAATGAGGGAACTCATCCCGACCAACAGAGCTATAATGAAATACAAATGGTGCCCCTCTGTAATAATTCAAAGCAAGATTGTATGATAACATCTGACACAAAGGCCTCCAGCCTACTATACGAAATGCATCAACGGGCCGGGCCTCCCCCTCTTGGGCGCCCTCTACTCACCTGAATAACTCGCTGGGACACGCCTACCCGAAGCCTAGGACAATCCCTCACCATGTGGCTGATGTCTCCACACTCAAAACAACCTCTCTGCTGACATGGTTGTGGAAACTGTGCAATACGAGTACCCTAAGACCCATGAGTACCTGAAACCCCATGCGAAGCTTGTAATGCAAATTGAACTAGCTGACCTATAAAACCTCTGTCATGTCGTACCCTACCTCCATAATAAGGACCAGTAGATCTTTCCGGCCTATGAGGGCTCCTCACCTCTCTTCCCTCTCTCTCCGTATCTCGTCTGTCCTCCCTCTCATTGCCCCGCCGAAAATCTCTCTCATAGTCCCGCGTGACGTCTCTCTCATGATCCCGCATGCTCTTAACTCTGTGAGCAATCCCTACCACCTGCTGAAATGGGACATCCGACTCTAACTCCCGAGCCATGTTGAACCAAATATCACGCCTGAGCCCCTCAATGAATCTATGAACACGCTCTCCAACTGTAGCGACCAAGGTCGGTGCATATCTGGCCAAAACGCTGAACCTAACGACATACTATGATACTGACATAGTGCCCTGGCGCAGCTTCTCAAACTCTGTGCGCCATGCATCTCGAAGGGGCTGAAGTCTAAACTCCCTCAAGAACATCTCTGAAAACTGACCCTATATAAGTGAAGCTGATTCGGCTGGGCTACACAACCCATATGCCCGCCACCACTGACAAGCCGCTCCTCTGAGCTGAGATGTTGAAAAATCGACCTCGCTCGACTCCACAATACCCAAAGTACAAAGAATGTGGTGACACTCCTCCAGGAAGCCCCGGGCATCACCTGTCGCCAATCCACTGAAGATAGGAGGGTGGTACTTCTTGTACCTCTCAAGTCCAAGCTGCTCTTCCTTCGATGCTGCTTCCCTAACCACGGGCTGAACTGGGTCCCCAGGCTGGGCTGCCATGACACGTGGAACCTGGCCAAAATGATCTCCCTGCTCTGAAGTATAGGCGGCGGGAGTCTGAACTCCTCCCCTGATCTGTGGAGTAGCTGGTGCACCTAGAATAAATCCCGCATGAGTCATTGTACCAATTATACGTAAAAACTGCGCCTAGGTCTCCTGAAGTCCGGGTGTATCAACAGGCGCCTCCAGTACTTGTCCTTAAATTGGAACTACTGGTGGCACCTCAATGGTTGCTCTGGTCGGTGTCCTAACTGCAGCACGTGCTCCTCGTCGACCTTTGCCTCTGCCCCTAGCGACATCCGCCTTGCGGTAACATCGTCAGGAACCGTAGCTCATATCCTCATGATCTGCGAGAGAGTGGAACGATAAATTTCAAATTTCAAGATCAAGGAACTCGCACGATGGGAATGAAGGAAGTGAAATTGATAGTTCCATAGTCTCTCGAAGATAAGTACAGACGTCTCCGTACCAATCCGCAAGACTCTACTAAACTCGCTTATGACTCGTAGCACCTATGAACCTAGAGCTCTGATACCAACTTGTCACGACCCAATTTTCCTCCGATGGGTATCGTGACGGCACCTAGTCTTAAGGACTAGGTAAGCCTAACATTAAATAAACATAAGTCATAATATCAAAACTTTTAAAATGCTTTTTGAAATAACTCTCTATACATTGCACATCTTCCCAAAACCCGGCGAGTACAAGTCATAAGCTTTAAAGAATTTACACTAAGATTTCTATTTACCACTATTCGGAAATAACTATAGCAGTGTATGAACAAAATTGTAAGACGGCGACTCCGAAACCGCGAACACTGAAACAGTTTTACCTTGAGTCTCCACAACAGCAACCACGGTGCTAACAATCAATAGGCCAACTATGCGAAACCTAGAATCTGCATAAAAATGTGCAGAAGAGTAGTGTGAGCACACCACAGCGGTGCCCAGTAAGTATCAAGATTAACCTCGGAGAAGTAGTGACGAGGACTAGTTACGACGCCCACTGGTCCGATAAACTAAACATGCATAAATATAGGAATGACAGTAAATGACATCTATCTAATATTTACACAATATAATTAATAACATAACAAGTACAAAGCGGAAGGAAACTACAGCAATATAACAACGGAACATCATAATAATACATAGAAAAATGGACGGGAGTACAAACCAAACACCGAAAATCACAACATAGTAAAAACAATAGCAACTCAGCACTGCAATAGATTTTCACATCAGGCCTTAGCCGACAACCCCTACAAATTGGTCAAATCTTCGAGTGTAACCTTTCAACTGCAAGTTTATATGGAAATCTTTAAAATATAATCATTTCGAATAGAAAATCCCTTTGAAACATACTTCCTCCGAATATATATATATATATATATATATATATATATATATATATATATATATATATATATATATATATATATATACACACACACACTTTGCAGAAGAAAAAGAAATCTTCAAACGTAATTCCTTTCAAATAAAGACTTTTCAAATATACTTTTTCAATAAATTTCTTTCAAACATAGGTTCCTTCAAGATAAATGTTTTTCAAACATACCTTTCGAAATAATAGTCTTTCAAACGTAGTTTCCTTAAGGTAAATGCCTTCCAACTATACTTTTCCATAAATGTCTTTCAACATAGTTTTCTTCAAGATAAATCTACCAGGATTTCGTCCCATAATTCAGAATTTGTCATGCAGTACGGGGGGGGATCTCCCAGAATACGTCTGTAGTCCCCAAAGTAAATATGTAGTGCTGGGGGGGATCTCCCAGAATACGTTCGTAGTCCCCAAAGTAAATATGCAGTGCTGGGGGATCTCCCAGAATACGTCCATAGTCCCCAAAGTAAATATGCAGTGCGGGGGGTCTCCCAGAATACGTCTGTAGGGCCCAATTTAAATATGCAATGCAACCAACAAGGATAACAACTATAACAGAACAGAATACATTGTACATTACCACAACAGGTACAAAAACAAAAAATGATAGAATGCAATGTACGACGAGCAAATCAATACAAGAACTTAAATCACAAGAACGGCAGAACTCATTCACAAGGAATAACCACTGAAGAGTGTGATTACCCAAGGGGTCATTTTATGAATTTAGACTCCGTTCTAGGTTTACTAGCCACAAAAAGGTTAATTTTAAATACCTCAATTTATGTGTGCTGTCTGGGCATGAAACCGGAAAGCTTTTATGTAAAAATATGAGAAATAGTAATTTCTAGAATCAAAATTTGATTATAGTTGACTTTGGTAAATATTTTGAGCAAGTTTACCCGGATCTGTGTTCCAAAGATCTCGGGAGGTCCGTAGTAAAATATGTGACTTGGGCGTATGCCCAAAAATGAATTCTGGTGTCCCAAGCCTTAGAAAACAATTTTTGAAAAAATTATTTTGCTGATTAATTCAAGAAATAAAGAAATAAAATAATATGTGAAATACATGATATCGGGCCCGTATTTTTGTTTCGGAGACCGGAACAAGTTCCTTATGTTATGTAAGTCCTATCTGTGAAGTTTCATGAGAATCGGAGTTGATTTGATATAATTCGGACATCCGGTTGAAAAGTTAGGAATTTGAGTGTTCTTGAGGAAATCTTGAGTTTTGAGGCTAAATCTGTGGATTTTGATGATTTGATTGCACAAACAAGTCTGTATGATGTTTTCAGACTTGTGTGCATGTTTGGTTTGGAGCCACGAAGGCTCGGGTGAGTTTTGGGTAGGCTACGGAGTGTCTAGACTTAGAAAAATACCCCAACAACTAAACATCTGGTGGTTAGGCCTCAGATCTCGCAAATGCGAGGTCGGGCTTCACAAATGCGAAGCCAATGGCCAGCCTCAGATCTCGCAAATGCGAGGTCCTGGGGTCGCAAATGCGAAGGGCCCTGTTTGCAAATGTGAGGTCCTGTTCGCATTTGCGATATCTCTCCGGAAAGCCCGGTTCGCAAATGCGAGACCTGCAGCCTGTTATATCAGCTTTTTGACGGGATTTTTGCCTTCTTTTCCAATTTTTTAAAACCCTAAACCTCCATAGGAAATTTTCCAAAGACCCAAACTTCTCCAAACCATTGGTAAGTGATATCTAACTATCTCTTTCAATTCCTAACAACTTTTAACAATATTACACCCAAAAATTTAGAGTTTTCATGGTAAAAATTTGGTTTTTGGGTAGAACTTAGAAATTTCAAATTTTGAGAAATTGGACCTCGAATTGTGGTTGGGTTCCAATACCAATTGTATATCCGGGCTCGGGGGAGATTGAGTAAACGAGTTTTTGTCCGAACCTCGAGTTTAGACCTAGCTGGTCCGGGGTCGATTTTTGAATTTGAATAGGAAAACTTAGGAAGACCATTGCTTTTCAATAAAGATGATACCTTTAGGCTATGATTCATAACATTGCTTTTCAATTTTTATTAGATTCGAGCTGGTTAGAAACAAATTCTAAAGGAAAGGCAGTGCTAGAGCAATGAAGTGCTTGTTAGATCGAGGTAAGTGCTTGGTTTAACCTTGACTTGAGGGCATAGGAATCCTCAACTTAATTGTTATGTGAAATTTCATGTTTGTGGTGTATGGTGTGAGGTGACGAGTGTCTATGCACTACCAAGTTGTCTGCTTACATGATCCTTTCCCTGTTTCCAGTATAATTTCTTCATGTTTAATTTTTTCATGTTCATTGTTTTTTTTTTTGGTTACTTACGGTTAAGTCTTGTTGCAAGCATTATGGGAGAAGTATTAGTGTTTTTCTGTGGAATTATCGTGGTACATAAAGATTGAATGGGTTGACATTTTTTTACAAGATATATATATATATATATATATATAT
>ML439884.1:8288-35850 GCA_005239525.1 Nicotiana knightiana
TGTCTTTTGTAAATGGGGAACTTCAGCATACGGGGTTGAAGTTCCCCAATTATAAAGATAAAAACTTCAGCATACGGGCTGAAGTTCCCCCAGTTACACTGGGTTTGTCTTTCGTAAATGGGGAACTTCAGCATACGGGGCTGAAGTTCCCAAGTTATAAAGACAACAACTTCAGCATACGGGGCTGAAGTTCCCCAGTTTACAAAGACAAAACTTCAGCTCTAGAGCTGAAGTTCTCTAGAGCTGAAGTTTTGTCTTTGTAACTGGGGAACTTCAGCCCCGTATGCTGAAGTTGTTGTCTTTATAACTTGGGAACTTCAGCTCTAGAGCTGAAGTTTTGTCTTTGTAACTGGGGAACTTCAGTCCCGTATGCTGAAGTTTTGTCTTTATAATTGGCGAACTTCAACTTAACTGGTGAACTTCAGCTCAACGAGGGATTGGGGAGCTGAAGTTATTTAAAAAGTGGGTACAAGTTAAATTTTTTTAAAAAAACGGGTATAAGTTAAATGGGGGCAACCACATAGGGTGCCCCGCGTAATTTTTACCAGATCATGCTTTATAGTTGCTCAAATTTCTGATTTAACTGGTTGCGTTGGTCAAAATGGACAAAATTCAAATAATGGCCTCAATAATGGCCATTTGTGAAAATTTCCCATTGACCCCGTGACAAAAGTTAAATAAAAATAAAATTTATGAGTGACACTAGGTTTTTAGCATATTTATACTGCTTTGTTCTCTCTCTCTCCTTTTCTCTCCATCTCTTGTACTCGCCGTCGTCTCCTCCTCAGCACCACTTGAAACCCCAAAGATGGTACATTTTCTTCTCTCTTCTTCTCATTTTGCATATCATATGTTCTATTATGTTTCCTTGCTTTGGAATATTGACCTGATAGTTATTCCGTCTTATATCATCTTTGTTTTACGATTCTGAACTGTTGTGAATCTTGATTTTTCTTTTATGGAAGAAGTGTTAGGTTTTACTCCTTTTCCTTTTATTGGGTTTGCTCCAAAATCCTATTTTGCAACATGTTTGTCCATTTTATGGATGTTTTACTTTTGGAATAAAATAGTTTTTTTGTTTATTATTCAGAAAAGAAAAGAGAAAAATTCAGGTTTAAATCACAATAGAGGCAAAATAAACACTAGGTGACTTCTTACCATCTGCCTAAGCTTGGGTGGTGTCGCAAGCTGACCTGGAGCCAAAAGAAAGAGAAAGAAAGGAAAGGAAAAAATTGGACACGTTTAGGCCTGCATAACTTGGATTGAGGTTTAGGGGTGTGGAGGGGTGGGGGTGGGGATGTAGTTGATTTTGATAAAGATTTAAAGCTTTTTCAGGAAAATGCTAAAATGCTGGGATTTATAGAATGAATGTTAGATTTACCTGCTATACCCACTTTTGGGACAGGCTTGGCCATGCCATTTGCGGGTTCAAGAACTTTTTTTAAGTTTGTTATTCAGAATATATAGAGGACAAATGCTATGTTGTCCGCTTGTAGTGAAATAACTTCATGGTATGGATAAACTAATACTGTTAGTAGTTGTTGTTTCTTTCATTTTGTGTAGAGGTCAAATCCTGTGAAACTAGCCCTACTTCACATTTGACGATCGTGCTAGTTTGTTAGGTGGCAAAATTGATCTCAATCAATTGCATCCTGATGGCAAACTATTTGGCCTTGGCTATATAAATCCATACTCAAAATTCCAGCTTCTTGGTTAATTTTCTTTAGTATTATCTTACCCAGTATCTTGCTCCTCTGTAATATTTATATATGCCTAAAGTTCTTTCTTTGTGAAAAAAATTGTTCTCCTGTCTCTATATTCCATCCTTTGGTTGGAAAATATGCTATTGATGCGATTTCTTGTTGCCCTTATTGTTCAAATGTTTCATCAGAAGATTTTATTAGTCGATGTTGTATTTTTAGCCTGCTGAAGACTTCTTTGTACTCTGTTTGTTCCTTTTTATGCAATTTGACACAGTGAGCATTTAATATACGTTTATTTGTAGCCAAAGCAAATCCACGAGATCAAGGATTTCCTTCTCACAGCCAGAAGGAAGGATGCACGAACTGTTAAGATCAAGAAGAACAAGGATATGGTCAAGTTCAAGGTTCGCTGCTCCAAGTACCTTTACACACTGTGTGTGTCCGACTTTGAGAAGGCTGACAAGTTGAAGCAATCACTTCCTCCAGGTTTGCACTCGTTGACCGCTATACTTTAGCCAATTATCGTGATATTCTCTGTAATATCTTTATCCTTATCAAAATTACAAAGAATCTCTGTGATGTCTTTATGTCTTTGTCTTTCATTATTTTGTAAGATCTTAACACTGTATATTTCCACCTTTTTGTCTTTATTTAACCCACTCAAACCTGCTGAAAAGAATGCAGATAGTCCTGTTATTAGTGGCTCATTTATATTGCCTGAGCTCATGAATTTAACAGTTGCAGTACATTTCTGAGTTTGCAGGTTTGAGCGTGCAAGACCTGTGAAGAAGGATTTATGCTTTTCTTAGAGTTATTAGGGAATGAAGAATTTGAAAGAACTCCAATCTTTCCTTTGAATATCTTGTCCTCAGGCATGTCTGAAGTTTTATTTAAGCTTTTAGATATTGATTATTGCATTACTTTTTACTCATATTGACAGTAATATGGGCGAGCCTCAATGGTGCCGAATGAATTTTGTTGTTAAATGCGAAAGTTAATGTTTGATTTTACCTCATTTTCTTTCGGGTATTTTCATAATCTGTGAATTGTCTAAGAATTAGGCAATCTCAGGCATTATATGCTTGATGGGGTGCATTTCCCTCCATCTTTCTTGGTTCATAAATAGGTGGTGAGTAGGAAAAGGAAAGAACTTTGTATAGTCGGCTCTGCTGGTTGGAGGTAACAATATCCAGTGGATTAGTCGAGGTGTGTGCAAACTGGACTAGAAACCACTGTTTAAAAAATTTGAAGTCTTTGAATGGTCATCCATACGCTGACAAGAACGCATACTATATACTGACAAGAACGTAGATCCAATATTTTTTCTTGGTTCCAGAGTCAGCAGTAGAACATGCTACTCCACGGAAACTTGCTGCAAGCGGTTAAACAACAGTCTAAGGGTAAAAAATTGAACAAAAATCAACTCCTGTTCTTAAACTGTCAAAGTTAGAACATTTATTTATTCATCTTTATGTCTGCAACAAATGCATCATACATTATAGTTAAACATTCTTTGGCATTTCAATATACACAGTAGGCAAAGAGTGATGTTCCACCAGTGTTGTTAGGATTAAAGACTCCTATTCCAGACCTGTAACCATTGCCTACGTAAAAGCAGCCATTGCTCACTGACATACCCCCAAACACAGTTGCACCAGTTTCATTCGACCACAATATCTTCCCAGTTTTTGTGTCAATGGCGTAAATGGGACCTGTTGGATTTTGTGAACCTGCTAATAACACCCCATTGGCTACAGTTACAGGGTTTGATTTACCGTTGTTTGGAACTGCAGTCGTCCATAGGATTTTGCCAGTTTTAGCATCCATTGCTACCCAGGCTCCACCTGTGGTAACATTCTTGGATGGGACTAATGTGAAGTTTAGGTTGTCACTGTTGACAATGCTGGTGTATACCCTCTTTGTGTCTGTGGCTGCTCCCCATGTACCTCCTCCTGCCGTACCTCCAGGACCAGCTTCCTGCATACATCAATCTCATTTTCATCAGTGTTACATTAGCTTCTAATTTTGAAGGAAAAGTCCAAATAGAATCGCAAAAATCATCGGTTACTCTAAAGTATTAGTTTATGATGGCACCATGAACAGTTTTCATAACAAACTAAATTGCAGCCCCAAATAAAATTAGTAGTATTTATCTAATATCTACATGCAAAGAATTTTTTTACAAACAGGTCATTTGTACTTGTTGTAGCAAGTAACATGCTTAATTGTCAAGGTTACAAATTTTACTTCTGAGAAGGGTATCTTTTTCATGATTTGACAAAAAGTTCACTTACATTGTTCGTGTGTATAAGTTAAACTCTTAAAATTATTACTTTGTCACTTCCTTTTGCATTTTGTAAAGGAGAAGATCACATGATGTTAGTGAGAGATTAAAAGATCATCATTGATGCTAATGACACGGCTGAACCATGCTAGTGCTGAAATCGATCACAAGAAGGATCAACTACATAGTCTTCACCGGTTCTCTAACAAGCAAAGAGAGATCCATGAGACGTCCTTCCTCAAGATCAATTTGAAATGATGATGGAAGTTCGTTAGAAATTTCACACTATCACAAAGAATTCGTTTTGTTCGAGAACTAATTTGTTCCTCTAATCGAAGAAAACAAAGAGTGATCAAGAGAGGTTGTCCTTCCTGATCAATTTGAAGCGCTACTAACTTTCCTTGACGTAACGATATATTTGACTGAACAATTTATATTTGATTAAATAGTTTTGGAGCACTTACAGTTGTCCAGAACATATCACCAGTATCACGATCCAATGCCCATGCTATTCCACTTTTCTGCACAGCTGCTACTACGTCTCGTTTCTTCGTTCCATTAGCAAGCACGCTTAGCATCATTGGAGCTTCCCCAAAATCAGCATCAGGGCTCGGGCCAATCGGGCAATTAGGGTTCGTCGAATTAAATCCGCATGCGACAAACCATACATCATATCCTCCAAGCTGTTTGTACCATTTGATCTCTCCGGAATCCAAATCCAAGGCCAACATCGAGTCGGAGTGATTCTCGGGTTCAATGCACTTGTCGGTTCGGGTCGGATCCGGATTGGTCTGGTTTTGTTGATTCTGCTCCTTTTGGCATTCCTCGATGTGTTTAGGCACGGAGTAGAGGTTTCCCGTGGCAATGTAGACATGGTTCCGCCGGATATCGATAGAAGGGCTGCTTCCCCATACGGCAGCTCCGGCGTATTCGCCGAGTTTTCCGCCATTGTCCGGCAACAAGAAGGTTTTCCATAGAATTTTGCCTGTTTGGACATCTAACTTGAGAAAGCTACCGCGAAAGGTGCAACATTCGTTAATTGTAGCACCTTCTTCTAGCGATGAAGTTCCGATGTAAAAAGCCCTGCAAACATATTTGTATTAATCTTGTACACTTTGAAAATTTATGATCTTAAATATATCATAACACATACATATAACTTTTAAGAATTAATCATTAAAATAAAAAAAAAATTAAGTTACACTAACGATGCCAATTTTTTATTCTTTTTGAAATATATGGATTATTTACGTGGACAACTAAAATGAGGAAGGTCTATCCAGACAGATCAAAAAATAAGTAAATGGAGACATAAAATCATACGTAATAAGTAAATATTATTATAGTTGCGTGAGAAATTTAATTTGAAGATCTCCCCGCCAACGCCTAGTCGACCTCTCCTTCTATAACTGAGCTCACCACTGTGAACTCCCCTAGATGAGAACCCTCATTGTCATTGGAAGGCATCTTGGACCTAAGGAGTGGACTGTCACTGAATTCCATCAAAATACAATGAGCAATTCCAAAAAAAAAAAACAGACGCTGTTTTTGATTATCCAGTTCTATATCGAAAACGAGCAGTTAATCCCACGAAAGCAACACTGGCTTTGTTGCAGCTTTACGCCCAATCATTCCGAAGAGCACTTGCCCCCGTCTTACCGCGGCTGCTGGCACGGAGAGAAATATACCATGTGTACAGATTTCGTATTAATCTTAATGTTGAAGGGTTCTAAGTTTGACATGTGAGAATTTGACTAAAATAACAGTTCCTTTTCTTTATTACTAGTACTCCCTCTGTTTTAATTTATGTGAGTATGTTTGACTGATCACGAAGTTTAAAGAAAAAATAAAGACTTTTTGAATTTGTAGTCCTAACCAAGTCAAAAAGAATTTTAGAGTATTTGTGTGGTTATAAAAGCTTCTCATTAAAGGTAGAATTGGAAGTTTAAGTTAAATTATTTTCAAATTTAGAAAGGAATCATTCTTTTTGGAACGCACCAAAGAAGAATAATAAGTTCACATAAACTGAAACGGAAGAAGTTTAACGGGAGAATTTGTAATCATGAAAATAAGACATGTTACCTGCCGTAAAACTGGTCCGAAAGTGTAAAAATTCATATAAACTTGATATGTATAAAATCCACCTTACCCCTTGAAGTATGTTCCAGACATGGTAACAACACTAGCAGGATGATCATCCAATTGTGTACTCCAAATAAGATCTCCACTACTTCTTTTCAAAGCAAGAACCAAACTTGGTCCATAAACCCCAACAATCACCATATCCCTATTAATCACAACAGTTGGTGTTGCTCTTGCAACTATAGTTGTCACATTAGGCAAAGATGAAGCATTAAATTTTCCATTAATTCCAGTCAATTCTGGCAAACCTTTTTTCCATATAAGAACTCCATCTTTGGCTCTCACTGCATATATATTACCATTCCAGCTCGGAAAATAAAGAATGCCGGCGAATATTGCCGGCGTCGCGGTTATATCTTTCCCAGCTTTGAATTCCCACTTCTGTTTCAGCCTTGAAGCAGTCCAACGGCTAATTTTCTTTTCACCATAGGCGTATCTTCGGTTGTATAAATTACCACCATGGTTTATCCAATTTCCTTGCTTGTGATAATGCGTCCTGTAATTATGCCACTGTAAATAAAATTAAACAAGAAGTTTAGAAAAAGGAAAAAAAGAAGAAGAAGCTATATACACTTTAAAGATTTATACTGACATGTCACCTAAGTAAAAGATAACTTCAGCTAATGTCTATAAAAAAGTGGATTTAGTAACTTAGAAAATAAGGCAGATTAGTAGCTACAATAGTTTCAAGTACTCTCACAGTATAAATTTTTTTACCAAATCTTTTAAACTATAGGTAACATTTTCATTATACGTCAATGGATATAAACTAAATCCTTGAAGAAAAAGTTTAAAACTTGTAAACTGACAATTCAAAAGATTTTTTATACTATTAAATCACCTAATTATATTCTTTCTGTGTCAATTTGTTTGAACCTTTTAGAGTATACAGGTCCGATTGACTAATTTTCGGTGTTAATTTGGACATAGATAATTTAAGTTTTCTTTTTGAAATAAAATTTACATATTTAAAAACATTATAAGTTATGAGAGTTAATAATTCAAAATATTTAAAACTATTTACAAAAAAATATGATAAAAAAAAAGTTTGTTTGACTCCGATCCCCAAATAGTAATAGGTTCAATATTTTCTAAATGGATCGGAGGAAGTAGAAGATAATTATAACTAATTGCTCATAAAAAAAAAGGGCCTAGCTAGTAACATGAAAATAAGACAATTTCATGCTATAACAGTTAAAATACACGCGATAGCAAAATAAATAAATTAAAAACTTCATATGCATGAAATTGCGTACAAGGTTGTGAAAATTCTGTATGAAGGGGAAAAGTCAAAGGGAGAGAGAGATGTATAGATGAATATATATATACTTACGTCTAGATTAGAGGTGCAACTAATTGAAATCGTACATAATACCAATCCTAAAAGGAGAAACAGATTATTGGAACGTAGATAGATAGCCATTGCAAAGAAGCCAGTTTTGGTTCCTGCTTATTCTGCTGAGTATAATTCGACAATGGTTTGAGTTGGTGATTGTAAAACTTCCTTTTTATCGCCCTTGATTCGCGTATAAATTCCGGAACTATAGACCTAATTGAACCAGAGAACCCGACGTCCTTGAGAGTCTTGGAAGAAGGATCAATAGAGGTGGCCATATATATAATACTTGTAAAATCTAGGAGTTGACTTGATCACATTATCTTTTATTTTTGATTAAGTTGTAAGTAGTGTATAATTCTATGACAATCATATTAATGCTTGTCAGAAAATTTTCAAGAAGGTGGCGTATGATGATTATATTGTTACCAAAATATTTATGATCTACGACTTTATCCCATTCTTTATTTAACTATTTGTCATACTTTTCATGATCATACTTAATATTTTGATTTTGTAAACTTCAACTAAAACCTACCCCCTCTCTCTCGGCACAAGTTAGGTGAATAGCTATCCTGCACCATTGCCGGAAATGTGGGGAAGAGGAAGAGTGAAGAAGAACACCAACAAAACGCCAGTCGTAGAAAGGAAATTAACGGACATCATCACATGCGAGCAAGGGAAACAAACTACTAAAGCAAAAGAGAAAATGCAAGAGGAAGATCTGGACCAAGACAGCATAGCGACCCAAATTGGCGAAATTTGGGCAGTGATCGAGTCAAAATGGTAACGCCGATGAGTTCTTTTTCTAGCAATCAATTGACACCTGTGGTGAACTCTAGGAAAGGAATTTCTAAAGCACTGATTACTAGTGAGCAGCCAAGCTCGAGCAAAGAGCAGACCAATGGAACAATACATGCAAGCCCACCTAAGGAACATAGAAATACAGAGCTCGATAACCAGAAGAAAATCCAGCAAAAAAAAAAAACAGGACCAACTGTGGAGACGGGAAGATCATGGGCAGGGCTATTCCAGGAGAATAAATTGGCAGCAAAAGGTATGAATCTAACCTACATACCTCCATTGATGAAAGATGGTGAAGTCATGGTACAATTGATGGAAGAGGACATCGAAGAAGTGAACCAAAAGTGAAACCAAGCAGTTATACTCTATGTGGTGGGGAATATACCATCAACTGGGGCTATTGAGTGATTCATAGCTAATCAATGGATTGATGTTCATAAACCTAAGGTACTCTTCCATAATGATGGGTATTTCATAGTACTGCTAAACAACAGTGAAGAGAGGGAGGATGTGATGCTGAATGGGCCGTATACAATTAATAGCAGGCCAATTATAATTAGACCATGGTCGGAAAACTTTGATTTCGATGAAGAAGTGCTGAAAACCATTCCCTTATGGGCTAAGTTCCCAAAACTGCTACTCAACTACTGGAGCAAACATGCCCTAAGTAAAATTGGAAGTGATTTGGGAAAGCCATTGTATGCTGATGCTTGTACCACAGTGGCTGAAAGAGTCTCATATGCTAGGGTCCTGATTGAAATGGATGTCACAAGACCACTGCCAGAGAAGATTAAACTGTATGATCCTAGAGGCAAGGTGATTGAACAGATGTTTCAATTTGATTGGAAACCACAATACTGCCAAACATGCTGCCAATTAGGCCATTCATGCAGTGATCAAAAGAAACAGAAACAGGAAGGAGTGATACAGAAAAGTATGGAATAACGCAGAAGCAGGAATGGAAAAAAGTCAGAACTCTTGAGCCTGCTGTAGATAAAATTGATGCTCAAGGTAGATTCCTTGATCAGTTGGAGACAACAGAAAATGTGCAGCTAAGTCGGCAGGAAGCTGAAACACAATGGCAAATTGCTCGAGAAAAATCTGCTACAAAGAAAAATGCAGAAGTTACAAAGGAGAATGAAGTAGACATTGGGAATGCTTTCAAAGCACTAGTTGATACAACACAGAAGATAGTTCAACTAACTGAAGCTCAAGGTGTGAGGAAGAAGCAAAATAAGAAGGATAAGGAGGGATTTCCACAACAAATACCCATATCATTATGAACATTAATTATTGTATGGAATGTTAGGGGTTTGGATAAAGTATATAAGCAAAAAGAACTAAAAATATTTTGTAAAACAAATAAAGTGGTACTTGTGGCCATTATAGAACATAAAGTGAAGAGAAGCAATGCAGATTCAATACTAAAGAAGACCTTTAACTATACCTGTTAATCGGGCTGGGCTGACCCGTTTACAATCCGGTTCAACCCGGGTCAACCCGTTACTTTAGCATATTGGGGTGGGCTGGGACGGGTTGGGTGGGGAGCGGGTTTTAGACGAACAAATTTTGGATACCGGTGCACCGTAACCCGCTAAGCCCGATAACCCGTTAACGGGCTGTAGCCCAGTTCAACACGGTATCCGTTACAATTTTTCTTTTAATTTTCTAGACCGTTGCCAATGGTCAAATTCAAAAATAACCGTTGGCCAACGACCCTTTTTTGCTGAAATGGCCATTTCGGCCTACCCCTCTAAGAAAGTTGGCCCCACCCTAATATTTGATAAATTACAATTTTAACCTTTTAAAACTATAAATAGTCCCCCTTCTTCTTCATTATTCCTCACAATTCACTCTCTTACTACTGTAATTCTCTCTCAATTCTCTCTTGATATTATTGATTATTGTTCTTAAATTCTCAATTACTTATTATTTCAAGTTTCATCAAATATTTAGTTTAGCCATTACAAAATTATTATTATCAAATATCAAGCATTCAAGTGAAGTGTGGTATCAAGTATCGGTCTATCAAGTGAAGTTTGATTTTTGATATCAAAATAAGTGCGGCATCTGAAATCCCCGTACGCTCGTTCCATCTCTTTCTCTTCTTTGGTGTACACTTATTTTATTATTTAGAATTATTAATTTAATTTTTTAATTTAATTTACATAATGAATTTACTTAGAGCAGCCAAAAAAGTGTGCACTAGTAGAGATGGTAGTAAGAAAACTCCCAAAAGATCATGAGGTGGTGTTGGTTCTTCTAGTAGCTTTACACATATTTCTGAATGTTCACCTAAAAATTTAAATTTAGATTGTGAGCGACTTCAAGAAAATTATGGTATAGATGATGATTTAGATGATAATTTAGATGATATTCAATCACCCGATAATCTTGAAACACCATCAGCTACACCTGGTAATGCTAGTCAAACTCAAAATATTAGGGGTGGAGGTAATGGTAATACAAGTAAGCCCCCCTACCTATTAAGAAGAATCGAAGATTAAGAAGTAAGTGTTGGAATTTTTTTGACAGACTAGAAGAACATAAAAATTATGTAAGATGTAAAATTTGTAAGGAAGTATATAAACATGAGCCTGGTAAGGGAGGGGGAACGGATCAACTTCGCAGGCACATGGTAGAGCACCACCCTCTTGATTGGGGAGTAGATGAGAAAGATGGGCAAAAAAAACTTAACTCGGGTACTGGGGGGTTAATGGGTAAATACGATATTAAGAAAGATCAGGAAGAATTAGCTAAAATGATTGTTTTAGGTTGTTTACCTTTTAGTTTTGCTGCTTCCATATCTTGTTACTTATATTCAATGAATTTCTAATCCTTTGTTTAAAGGTATTCCTAGAAGTACTTGTAGAGCTGATATCTTTAGGCTTTTCGGACAATAGCATACATATATACGTTATTTGTTCGCCAGTATTTCTTGTAGAGTTTCTCTTACTTTTGATATTAGTCGTGCTGTAAATGAAAATGATTATTTGGCTGTTACATGCCATTGGATAGATGATTTTAAATATGATGAAGATCAAAGTCATACTGGTGCATTTATAGGTAATACTATCCATGAAGTTGCTATATTTTATAATCTTGCAGAAAAAGTTTTGTGTATGTTATTTGATAATGCTTCTAACAACAATGTTGCTATTTCAATATTAAAATTGCATCTACATCTACCACTTCCTGAAATATTTCATGTTAGATGTGCATGTCATATTTATAAATTGATTGTGAAGAGTGGCCTTGAACTTTTTAGAGGTGATATCACTTTAGTTAGGAGAGCTGTTGGTATAATTCAAGGAAATAATAGAAGTGCTAGATTAAATTCATTTAAGAAAAAATATGTATACTATGGACTAAAACCAAGACTCATGCCTGAAGAAATAGTTAGTAGGTGGAATTATACTTATTTATTCTTAAGATGTTGTTAAAATATAGAATGTCTATAACTGAAGTTGCTAATTCTCATTGTAATGACCCTAGCCGTTTGTTTAACATCTAGAACTTGGGATGTCATTGAAGATGTTGTAAAAAATTTACAAATTTTTTATGTGGCTACACATGAGTTTTTGGGAGCTTATTATCCTACTATTGCAAATGGTTTAGTTCATATTGCTAAAATTTCTCTTTTACTACATAATTTGAAGAAGAAAGAAGGATATACTTCTGTTGTTGAATCTATGCTAGATAAATTTAAAAAATATTTCTACCCAATTCCCGCTATTTACCTAATTGGTGCTATTTTAAACCCTTATATCAAAATGATAAAGTGTCTCCAATTAATCAGTGCTTTATATACTTATATGGATAGTGGACCAACTGAAACTCCAGATATTGAAACTTGTATTTCTGATCTACACAAACATTTACAAACTTTATATAATTATTACGCTAACATTGTTGATGCTTCTTCGGCTGTAGATGCAAATATTCCTTCAAGTTTAGTTTCAACATCTGGACCGGTGCTTTGGATGATAATGATGGTGTTGAAGATTATTTGATTTGGTCTACACTAGGAGAGCATCAACAAACCAGTAGCAGGAATATTGATGAACCCCAATTCTACTTGCAAAATTTAGCAGAGCCCCTTACAAAGGATTTTCTACCGCTGGGTTGGTGGAGGAGCAACTCAAATCAACTTCCTATTCTTTCGTCTATGGCTCGAGACGTGCTAAATGTGCCGATTTCGACAGTCACATCAGAGAGAGAATTTAGCCAAGCAAGGCAGCAACTAGGAGATACCCGTCATTCATTGGGCATCAACGCTTTAGAAATTCTAGTGTGCTTAAGAGATTGAATAAGATTAGAACGGCGAAATCAAGGGCATGACGAGGTAGATGAAGCGGAGGACCAATAAATTGGAGATATAATGGTTTATGGTTCCGATTCAACCAATGCCGGAAATCAAGAACCTTATGTTTACATGGATGAACTTACAAAAATGATGCAAAGCATGTGATATACTATTTCTTATTTTTTATAATTGTTGTAAACTTTTAATTTGCAAGTTCAAAAACAAAAAGATCGAAAAAGAACCTGCAAATTAATTTGAAGTATTCTATATTATTCAATAATAATATCAAATGAAAGTCTTCAGATCTTGATCCTTACATATTGCCTATTAGTCTTATTAAATAATTTTTTATAACCACTTACTTTCAAATTTCAATTTTAAAATTTTAAAATTCAAATTTCAAATTTAAAACCTTAAAGTTTAATTCTAAGCCTTAAAAGTTTGCCAACACTTAACTATCAATAATAATGAATAAGAAAAACAAAATTTAATTAATATATATATATATATATATATATATATATATAGCCCGGCCCGCCCGAACTCGGACGAGCCCAAATAAACCCGAAAATAACCAACGTGCTACTAGCCCGCTAAACAACCCGAAACGTTAACAGACGGGCTGGTTTTTTGTGTACAGCCCGTCCCAGCCCGCCCGTTAAACACCCGTACCTTTAACAACTGGAAATGGGTTGACAACTACAATGAAGTTCCAGGTGGTAGAATATGGGTAGCATGGGATTCAACTCAGGTGGATTATTTGATGACCAGAACTCATGAGCAATTTATAACGGGGAAGGTAACTATGATTCAACATAGAACTAGTTTTAATTACTGTGCTGTCTATGGTAAACACACAATTCAAGATAGGAAAAGCTTATGGAAGGAATTGAAGGTGACAATGCATGGAATAAACGGTCCTTGCCTCACAATGGGTGACTTCAATACTATCCTGACTAGTGAGGATAGGATTAATGGAAACCTTGTGCAAGAGATTGAGATAAGGGATTTCAAGAATTTCCTAATGGATGCAGGATTAGATGAGATGAATACTGTGGGAAGGAAATACACTTGGTCTGATAACCATGTCCATAGTAGGATTGATAGAATCCTGGCAAATGCAAAATGGATGCAACAATGGTCTCACATGGAGGGAATCATTATGAATCCAGGTTTTTCTGATCATTGTCCTCTCAGTGTGGGGTTTGACATCACTAACCAATCAGGCATGAGACCTTTCAAATTTCTCAACTGTTTGGCAAGCCTAAGTGAGTTTGATGCAACTGTAAAGCAAATCTAGAGGAGCAACAAAAAAGGACCTGCCATGCTATCTGTGTGGAATAAGCTCAAAACACTGAAAGGGGCCCTGAAACAACTAAACAAACAAGAGTTCAGTGAAATAGGGAGCAAGATACAAGCAGCAAGGGGAAGGTTAGAAAGTATACAAGACCAAATGAATATCCCAGGTCAAGATGCTGAGATGTAGCCCTTGAAAAAACTACGAAGTTAAAATTGGAGAAATGGTTGATGGTTGAGGAGAGTGTTTTGAAAAAAAAATCTAGATTACAGTGGCTTAAACTTGGAGATTCCAATACAACATACTACCATGCTTGCATGAAAAATAGACAAGAAACGAATAGTATTGGTAGATTAATCACTAGCATTGGGCAAATCCTACAAAGTCCAATTGAAGTGGAGGAAGGAATTCTAAGCTTCTATAGGGGTCTGCTTGGTACTGCAGCAATACAACTACCAATTGTTAACCCAGAGATCATGCAAAATGGCCACATATTAAATAAGAGGCAACACTTGCAGATTATAAGACCAGTTACCAGAGAGGAAGTGAAACAAGCTATAATGGACATTGATGACAACAAGGCACCAGGGTGTGATGGATACAACTCTTTCTTATTTAATATAACATGGCACATACTAGGTGAGGAAGTGACTACAACAATTATAGAGTTCCTTGAAAGTGCAGATATGTGCAAGGAAATCAACTGCATAACTATTACCTTGATACCAAAGGTTCAGAATCAAATAAACATTAAAGAATTCAGGTCAATTTCATGCTGTACAGTCATTTACAAGATAATTTCAAAAGTGCTCACGGCAAGACTGCATGATGTGATGGAAGAATTGATGGATAATTGCCAAGCTGCCTTTGTACCTGGAAGACTGATTACAGACAATATCGTTATGAGCCATGAACTGGTCAAAGGATATGGAAGGAAGAATATTTCTTCCAGATGTATACTCAAAATAGATATGCAGAAGGCATACGACTCTATGGAATGGGCCTACATTGAACAAGTGATGAGACTATTGAGTTTCCCTGAAGTTTTTGTGAAGTGGATAATAGCTTGTATCAGAACTGTGTCCTATTCTGTGCTAATAAATAGTAAGCTTTCTGTACCATTTAAAGCAAGGAAAGGATTAAGTCAGGGAGATCCACTATCCCCATTCTTATTTGTATTAGAAATGAAGTACCTAAGTAGGTCACTGAAGACACTGAAGGTTAATAAACAAGTTATATTCCATCCAAGGTGTGCCAAACTCAATCTAGTTCAGGTGGGATTTGCAGATGATTTACTTTTATTCTGTAGAGGAGACATTTTAATCAGTCAAGATACTACACCAGCACTTCCAAATGTTCTCAGCAGCCTCAAGCCTAATTGCTAATCCGAACAAAAGCTGCATTTATTTTGGAGGTGTGAATAACCTGCTTCAGCAGCAAATTATGGACATACTAGGCTACATAAAAGATGAACTACCTTTCAGATCTGGGTGTCCCATTGAGCACTATAGGTTGTCTGTTATCCAATGTGAGCCCTTAATAGAGAGAATGTTAAGAAGGATTCAAAGTTGGACAACAAAGTTTCTATCATATGCAGGAAGAGCAGTACTAGGAAAGAGTGTGCTATTTGATATACAAACATTCTGGATTTTAGATCTTCATTTTGCCCAAGAAAATTATCCACTTCATAGAAGCAATATGTCGGAGGTTCTTATGGACAGGAAATACTGAACCAACAAAGAAGGCTTTGATAGCCTGGGACAAATTGTGTGCACCAAAGGTAGCTGGGGGATTAAATTTTATCAATGTAGAGATGTGGAACAAAGCAGCCATATGCAAGATGCTATGGAGTATTTGCACAAAAAAGGAGAAGTTGTGGGTATAATGAATACATACTTACTACATAAAGGGAAACACAGTCTGGACTACAGAACCAAAGAATGCATCATGGGCCATACAAAGGATATTCAAAGCAACGAACTACTTTGCGAATGCAGGGTACTCAGAAGAAGATGTCCAGAAGATGGAGAAATGCTCTGTCAAACAAATATACAAAGTCATGCAAGGAGAATTTCCAAATATGACATGGAAGAAATTAGTATGCAACAATCAAGGACAACCCAAGTGGATATTCATACTAAGGCTGGAAATTCGGCAAAGATTGCTACTAAAGAAGCGCTAGCAAGATGGTGTATAATTGCAGAACAAACATGCTCATTATCAACAAAGAAAATGAGACAGTGTAGCACCTATTCTTTGACTGTGAGATATTAGAAGAGATATGGCAACGACTACTGGAATGGCAAGGTATATGAAGAACAAAGAAAGTTTGGCAGGAGGAAGTGACATGGCTGGAACAGGTGCGCAAAGGAAAGAGTGCAGGTGCATCAATATATAGAGCAATGGCTAATTTGAATTGATATCCTGAAGTAAACTAGAGCATGAAGTAGCAGTTAAGCAATACAAGGAATGGTGATAGGTAACTCATAGTTGAGGCTTCATGTCCAGTAGGAGGTATGCTGGAGCTTTTTGTAGTAGATTGTAAGAATTGTAAATATTGTTACTTGATAAATAAAATACTTTAATTACCAAAAAAAAAAATTTCATTTTTATTCTATTGGTAGTTAAATAATTATTTCTTCTTCAAGAAAATTGCCTCGAAGTAGCGCACGAGGTTTAACATTGACTTTATCTTTATACATTAATTACAAATTTAGGATACGAAGGAGAGGCGCCTAATTAAAACATTACCTATAAATTATATATGTAAAGAGAAGATTCCTTCCCTCCACGTCTATATATCCTGAAAACCTATAAAAGAAATAACAGGCAAACATATAAAATAACAAGTACTCCTCACAAGCAAACCTAACTATAGATATGAACAATTTAAAGACTATTAAAATAAAAATGTACATAAGTGGCCGGATCGTGCGACAATTCCTAGTATTATAAATGAAGAAATTGGGAGGAGGGACATAAAGAGTGTGTGTAAAATCTCGGCATTGAGTTTTCACCGTCTTCAATTTTTGATCAAGTAGTAAGCAGTCGTTTATAATTTAATCATTTTGACGCTAGAACTTAGAATTAACAACAAAGTTGCATAGGTCTATACGAGTTTATCCAATTCTATATTATTTATGATTCTACCCAATATTTGTCAAAATATGTTGATTTTGACAAGGTGTGAGTTGGATTTGTGAATGGGAAGTAGAGCGAGATTGTGAAGGGGAAAAGTAAGAGTTTTATCTCAAGACTGAAATTTCAAACACCGAAATAATAACAATAATATCCCAGTAAAATCTTACTAGTGAGGTCTGTAGAGGATAGAGTGTACGCATGCCTTACTCATACCCCGAAGGAGTAAAGAGGCTGTCTCTGAGAAACCCTCAGCTCAGGAACAATAAATCCGTAACAACAACAGAAATCAGACAAATAATATCAGCACCGTAAGAGACAACAAATAAGTGGAAGGGCAGTAATGGTGATAATAATAATAATAAAAAATAAACATAATGTGGTGAAACAAAAACCGCTAGCAGTCCTAGACAAAACACTATCAGACTAGCGCGTACAATGAGCAGAAACACTCCCTACCCCTTAACCTACCATCCAAATGCACGACTTCCACACCTTCCTATCAAGAGTCATGTCCTTGGAAATTTGAAGCTCCGCCATGCCTGCCTGATCACCTCGACCCAAAACTTCTTAGGCCGCCCTCTACCTCTTCCCGTACCTGCCAAAGCGAACCGCTCACACCTCCTAACCAGGGCATCTAGGCTCCTCCTCCGCACGTTCCCGAACCATCTAACCCTCGCTTCCATCTTGTCGTCCATGGGAGCCATGCCCACCTTCTTCGGAATATTTTTATTCCTAATCTTATTCAGCCTAGTGTGCCCGCACATCCATCTCAACATCCTCATTTATGCTACTTTCATCTTCTGAATATGTAAATTTTTGACTGGCCAATATTCTGTCTCATACAGCATTGCCGATCTAACCACCGCTCTATAAAATTTACCCTTATATTTTACTGCCACCTCAAACTAAAATAAGTACCAAAGTGTATACATATATATATATATATATATATATATATATATATAGGCGCTGATACCCCAAAAACTGTGATCGCATCTCAAAGAGTCGAGGAATTAGAAATATTGGGGATGTGATCGCGACCAATTTGAGATGTGATCGCATCTCAAGAGATGTGATCACGAAACAGGTTATTGTATTTAAAAGAAAAAGGTAATTTATACCTTCTGCTTTCACTTTTCCTTTTTTTTCCAGGTCTTCCATATGACGTTTGACTTTCTTGTATCCTATTTAATTTGTGTTGGTATTTAAAATTGTAATTCTGCGTGTTCTTGCATTCTACTGATGTGTGCAATGATGTAATTGTATTGTGCTCCCTCCGCTTCAATTTAAATGAACGTATTTTTTTATTAGTCCGTTTCAAAAAGAATGACACACTTTTATTTGGAAACAACATAATTTTAAACTTTTTATTTTATTAATTTTATTCTTAATGAGAAGTTTTTATAGCCACAAAAATGTCATGGCCCCATAAATTTATCTCTTAAAATTTTAGGACCACATATTTCAAATATCATTTTTTTTCTTAAACTTTGTGTCAAGTCAAACAACATCAATCTAAATTGTAACAGACGGAGTAACAATCTTGCTTTCTTGCTCCTTTAAAGCTTATTATGACATGCAATTGATAGTAACATGCCAACTAATTAACGTATAGTAGGAATTAAGCAACCAGCCCTGGTCTACTGGCAGAAATAACACAACTAAATAATATAAAGTAGGAACTCGAGTTTATTGCTTAAATGGTTGTTTACCCTCAAATTCGGATAATAATTAAACTTATATGTGGTTTTAAGAATATGTGATTTAATCCAATACCAATTGATAAACAAAGAATTAAACGGATAAATTAGACAATAAAATAAATCAAACTAGTATGTAAGCAAAGCCTCGATCTCGATTTGAGATAGTCTCGAGGTAGAATAATAAGAACAGTAAAAAATAGAGCAATTCTGATGAACACTAAGTGAAGGAGAGTAGCGAATGTATATATTTTTTATCAGTGAATAATGAATGTTACAAATGAGGGGGATTCCTCTTTATATAATAGAGGAGCCCTAAATAAGGTACACTTCTAATTACGGAAGTAAATCCCATGATGGACAACAATAACCGCTCTTGATTTGATATGTTCTGGGATTTTCGTTGTGATCTTCTACCGGTTACGTATATCTCGTCATTTCGTTATTATGCTCCACTCGAAGTCGGTCATACTCGGTCTCGATTTCAACAGACACTTCGATCTCTAGACTTGATGTCTCATCTTCGAGTTCGAGTCTGACTCATTACGAGGCTGTCCTCGAGGCAACTCCCTTGCCTCGATAGACAATAGAATCGGGTAGGCCCGATTTCGACCGTATACAGATAGTCCCCTTATTTTTGGAGTGTAACGAGAAGAAACGAACTGAGACTCCAATTTAGTACCGCGATCAATCATGATGTCACCCTTGTGACGTGAGCGACGGAGGCGACTGAAGCATCGCGTTTGCACAGTTCTCTTGATCATTAATTAGTGCCAATTGATGGTCGGCCACTCGTGTTTTCAAACCGTCATAGCAGATATTATAAATAGGCCATCTTCATAATCTCCACAAACTTTAATTTCAAAATTTCCCTTAATCTTCAAAAACTCTGTCACGACCCAAATTTCCCCCGTTAGATATCGTGATGACACCTAGTCTTAAGAACTATGTAAGCCTAATACTCATGGAATAACAACAATAATAAACAAGAATCAAATATTTTTCTGAAGTAAAGAATTCCTTTATACAACGCATATTCCTAAAATCCGGTAGTACAAGACATAAGCTCTATAAAGTTTACTACAACTTCTAAATACAACTGTTCGAAAGTAAGTAAAACAGTGTAAATACAGAATAGGAAGGTGACTCCGAAGCTTGCGAACGCGACGACAGGTTTACCTTGAGTCTCCTCAGCAAGAACTCGCACAACTACTAACGATCGATACCTGGATCTACACAAAAATGTGCAGTAGTGTAGAATGAGTACACCACATCGGTGTCCACTAAGTATCAAGACTAACCTCAGTGAAGTAGTGACGAGGACTAGTCAAGACACCCACTGGTCTAATAAACTGAACATGCACAAATATAGGAATGACAGGACATGTCATCTATCTAATGGCTACACAATATAGTTAACAACATAACAACTACAATGCGGAAGGAAATACAGAAAATAACGACGGAACATCATAAATACACAAAAGGATGGACGTGAGCACTGATTAAATCTGAAAATCACAACACAATAAGGGCAAGTAGTAACTCAACACTGCATTAGTCTCTACATCGGGCCTTAGCCACAAATACCATTAAGATGGTCAAAATCTTCGAGTGCAACTTTCACCCGCAAGTTTTCTATATTGAAAGCATTAAGGTAATATCCTTTTTAAAGGGAAATTCTTTTGAAATATGTTTTCCCACGAGATGTCTCTCAGACATAGTCTTCTTCAAGATAAAAGCTTTTCAAATATACTTTTTCAATGAAAGTGTCCTTTAAACATAGTTTTCTTCAACATAAATATTTTTCAAATATTCTTTTCCAAAGGGATATCCTTCAACATAGTTTTATTTAACATAAACATTTTCAAATATTCTTTTCCAAAGAAAGTGTCCTTTAAACATAGTTTTCTTCAACATAAATATTTTTCAAATATTCTTTTCCAAAGGGATATCCTTCAACATAGTTTTATTTAACATAAACATTTTCAAATATTCTTTTCCAAAGAAAGTGTCCTTTAAACATAGTTTTCTTCAACATAAATATTTTTCAAATATTCTTTTCCAAAGGGATATCCTTCAACATAGTTTTATTTAACATAAACATTTTCAAATATTCTTTTCCAAAGAAAGTGTCCTTTAAACATAGTTTTCTTCAACTTAAACATTTTCCAAATATTCTTTTCCAAAGGGATATCCATCAAACATAGTTTTATTCAACTTAAACATTTTTTCCAAATATTCTTTTCCAAAGGGATATCCTTCGAACATAGTTTTATTCAAGATAATTATTTTTCAAATTGGACTTTTCAAATAATTATCTTTCAAACATAATCCTTTAGATAAAATCTACCGGGATCCCTTCTCATAGTACCAAATTTACCACAAAATACAGAGAATCTCCCGGAATACGTCCGTAGTCCCAAAATAATATGCAGTGCTGGGGGGATCTCCCGGAATACATCCGTACTCCCAAAGTAAATATGCAGTACATGCGGATCTCCCGGAATACGTCCGTAGTTCCAAAGTAAATATGCAGTGCTGGGGGATCTCCCGGAATACGTCCGTAGTCCCAAAGTAAATATGCAGTGCTGGGGGATCTCCCGGAATACGTCCGTAGTCCCAAAGTAAATATGCAGTGCTAGGGGATCTCCCGGAATATGTCCGTAGTCCCAAAGTAAATATGCAGTGCTAGGGGATCTCCCGGAATACGTCCGTAGTCCCAAAGTAAATATGCAGTACTTGGGGCATCTCTCAGAATACGCATGTAGTCCCCAATTTAAGTATGCAGTGTAACAAATAAAGACAACAAGTATACCACGACAGAAAACTCGTACATCACCACATCAAATACAAAGCAATCATGACAATGACACAATGTACGACGAATAAATCAATACAAGAACTTCAATTCACAAAGAAACAATAGAACATCGTTCACAAGGAATAATCACGGTAAAGAATACTAAGTGTAAAGAGAACAACTTGACCAGGGAAAAACAAGACAAGCCACAAATCCACAATTTCAAGTCAACAATAAGAAGACAACATAAGTCAAATAATTCCAAGTAAGGACAATTCGATTAAGATATAAGTTATATAAACCTCTTATGAGGTTGAGCAATTATGAGGGATATTCAACAATTCAATTAATTATAGGTAGTTTATGAAAATATTGCATGATGATAGAGAAGTAAAAACTTTGGTTAACTCAAATGAGAGTCAAGTAGGCAGTAAGGGTGAATCCTAAGCAATTAGCTCTAATCAAAGCATGTAGAGGTGAAACTAGCAAATTTAGAACTCAACTGTATCTAGAACAACTTCATACAAGGTAAATATAAGGACCTAAGAATCCTAAAAGGTCCACCTTCTACAAATAATTCCGAGCACACACTCGTCACCTCGCGTACATGGACTACAATCAATATAGAAGACTCAAATCCTAAGGGGTATTTTCCTCTCACAAGGTTAGGCAAGATACTTACCTCAACCGCTCGAATCAAACTTGAAATCACGTCCTTGCCATGATTATCCGACTCCAATGGCCCAAATCTAATCAAATCAATAGCATCATGTAAATAATACTACAAGCCACTAGTTTAACTAATAAATTCGAAGCTAAGACGCGAAATTAGGAAAATCGCCCATATAGTACCCCGGGCCCACGTCTCAAAATCGGATAAAATTTACAATTTATGAACACCCGCTCATTTATGAGAACACTCGAACAAGAACCATCAAAATCCGACGTCAAAATCTCACTCAAATCTCGGATTTTCAATTGGGGAATTTTTCTCCGATTTCCAAACTTTTACTCTCAAATTCCTTGATTAAATGAGGAAAACCACAATAGATCAATGCAATAAAACCAAATTCGAGTAAGAAATCGTTACCCACAAGATTCCTCTGAAAATCCGTCAAAGAATCGCCTTCTCTCGAGCTCAAAATAAAAAATGGAGTGAAAATGAACAAACCCTCGAATATAAAGTCTCTGCCCAGCAATGACCGCACCTGGGGCTAATTTATCGCATCTGCGGACCCGCACCTGTGGTCCCAGGTGCGCACCTGCGCACAATCACTTAAGGATCCAAACTCCGCACCTGCAACTCACCTACCGCACCAGCGACTCCGCAGGTGCGACCCATCCTCCCCAACTGCGGTCCTTCTCCAGCCTAGCCCATTCCGCATCTGCGATCATTCCTCCGCTTCTGCGGACTCGCACCTATGGTCCCCTATCCGCAGGTGCGGAAAAACCAGAAGGTTTCACACCAGCAATAGCCTAAGTCCAAAATCCTTCCCGTTGAGCATCCGAAACACACCCGAGGACCCCGGGACCTCAACCACAACCACCAACCAGTCCCATAACCTCATTCGAACCTAGTCGAGCCTTCAAACCACATCATATAACACCAAAAATGAGGATTAGACATGAATTCAAGCATAAGAACTAAGCATTCTTTCCAATCTACAAACGATGCCGAAACACGTCAAAACTAGTCCGAATGACCTCAAATTTGACAGACAGGTCACAAATGACACTACGAAACTATAGAGACTTCCGGAATTCCATTCCGGGCTCGATATCAAAATTTCACCAATCGGCCGAAATCGCCGAAAATCTAACTTTCGCCAATTCAAGCCTAAATCTACCACAGACCTCAAAAACACATTCCGGACGCGCTCCTCAGCCCAAAATCTCTATACGAAGATGCTGACATCATCCATAACTCGTCCTGGAGCCGTTTACATAAAAAGTCAAATTCCGGTAAAAAATTCACCGTTTAAGCTTCCAAAACAACAGTACTTCCAGTACGACTCCGAATCATCCGGTAGCTGAGTTCAACCATGAACGCAAGTCGATATACATAATATGAAGCTGTTGAAGACCCTATGTCACCGAACGGAGCTTAAATTCTTAAAACGATCGGTCGGGTCGTTACAAACTCTTTTACTCCCTTCAAGCTTATCAATTCTGATGGTTCTTAAAATCCGGTTTGTTAATCTTTTCTTAAAACAACAAGTTTTGCTTTCTTCTATATTTGACCTCATATAACAATGGTAAAACATCAAAAACTGTTCCTCAAAAGGAAAAATCCTCCTCGTCGCTGCCGACCGGTGACAAAACACCGGCAGAGCCACGCATCGAAAAGTGCATTCCCGGACCATGTGAACTCACTTCTGATTTTAAAGTTGGAAAACCTTCTTCGGTTCCTGGCCGATGCAATCCCATGTTGAGATATATATGCTCGATAACCGAAAGCAATCTCGAATAGGTGAAAAAAGATTGTCACTGGGAAAACAAAGAGGTGGTAATTCCTACCACCGAGGAGGATATTTCCACTTATGTGAATGTTTTAAGTGTCTATAATTACCCTTTCATGCTAGGTCCTGTCGATCACCCTAGGACAAATCCACCTCTCCTTTTGGCACATTGTTATTTTGCTCCGATTCTTTGCAAGCAAGGTTGAGGGAATGCCTTTAACCCTCGATCATCTCATTAGGCTATACAGCCCCCGTCTCTATCGAGGCGGATTAATAAGGTTTCAACGCCAGGCCACAAAGGTGATGTTTTCGAGCATATACGAGGACAAAGATCGAGGATGGATGGGCTGGTTCATCCGAGTTAGGACTTTTGACTTAATCCCTATCGAGAAGATGACATTCCCCGAAGAATGGAACATGAAGCGTAAGTACAAACCCACCAATAGCTTTTGTTGATTGTTTTGATTCCTTTACCTTTTACCATCTACATTCTTCCTTATGGTGCAGCAGTCTGTTGGTTTCCCGGTGCAATCCCGAACCTTGCAGACTGGGTTGGGAGACTAGCCTTGACATCTTCGTACGCTGAGCGCTCGTGGCGTGATTTGGCCAAGGGCCGATGAGAAGACAAAAATGACGGTAAAATTCTCTTTCCGTGTTTGATGCCTTCTTGTGAAATGCTTTATTTTTACTTGAGTTCCTCCCATACAGGTCTGGGAGACAAAGCCGTCATGAGGCCACCTCCACCTAGGGAAGAGGAGGTCCCGAAACCGGCTAAGGATAAGAAGAGGATAAGGGCCTCTCCTTCTGATACTCCAAAGACTAAGAAGAGCAAGGCTCGTAAGCTAAAGAATGACACTGCCGCTCTTCCTGCTGACGTAGCCCAAAAACTACGAGAGAAAGAAGAGGAGGTAAAAGATGCCGACTGTGTGTTGGTGGATCGAAAGAGGGGAAGCGTCGAAGCTTCAAAAATAGCTAAGCCGGTGACGGTCGAGGAGGCTCATCTTCGGACCGAGGAGATCTCGGAAGACAGTCCGAGTAAAGTCCCCGAGTTATCGGGTGCTGATGATGCCTCCCGTCATGACGAACAACCGGCGGGCGTTCCTGAAGGGACCGGTTATGAGGCCCTTCGAAAAGGAGAAAGTGCCCCAAGTGACTAGATTGGGGCGATCAATATTGATGATTCGTCGCCTGGCCCCACATTTTCCGAAGGGCAATTTCATGAGGCTCAGTCTAAGGAGACCTCCGATGTGGGAACAACCCATGAAGGGGATGACATATTCCGTGGCTGCTTCACGGGAGTCGATGATGCTCCCGATCTGGATGCAACGATCATTTTTGATGAGGCTCAAAGCCTCCTGAACCAAGTAAATTTCAGCCCCGTTATTATGTTTGCGTTTGCTATTATTTATTTTTGTCTGATTTCCTTCCTTTCTGCATAGGCTGTGGCGCTCTATCGAGAAGCATTTTCCAAATCCCGAGCTGAGCTGAACCAGTGTGAGGACGGTCTATAAAAGCTTACAGAGGAGGGAGATGCCCTCAAACTCCTCAATTTGCATAAAGAAGAGGAGATCAGGGACCTTCGAGCCGGATTGGCAAGAACTCATAAAGATCAAACCTATCACATCGAGCAGGTAACGTAAATTTTTGGGGAGCTTGTCATATTAGTTTGAAGTTGGCAACTAACACTTAGAACCTGCAGGTTCAATAGAAGGCCAAAAATATTGAGCATCTTCGCGAGGAAACTGAGGTGAAAGAGGCAAAGACTTTAGGGTAGAAGTAACACATGGACTGTCTCGCCTCAGAGAAAGATATGGTTCGAGCCCAACTATCTTCGGTTGAGTGTCAACTCCAAAGCGTGAAGGAGGAGAGCTTGATCTGAGCCAAGAAAATTGAAGAACTCGAGACTCGGTTGGCCGCTGAGCTTGCAAAGGCAACATCCGAGGCGGAGGCAGTTGTGGTTGCCTACTGAGCCGATGCTGAAGCCGCTAACGCTCGGGCAAAGGAAATTTCTGATGCTGCTCAGGTTAGATTATCTTGTGTTGTCGAGCATGCTAAGCGCTAGTCTTGGAGAGAGACTCTTGAAGAGGTATATGCTCGTGGATTTGACCTCACTGACGATATCGAGAATAAGAAGGTGCTGGATGATGATGACTCTGCGAGTGGATCCCAGAGCGGAGGAGATGAAGATGAATCTCCCAAGGCGGATTAGGCACTTAGAATTTTTTCTCACTTTTTTTTGGATTTTTGTGTAAGTCCGTGTGTGGTCTTTGTAAATATTTTTGCATATATGAAAGATCCTTTTTCTTTCCGGTTCGTCTCTGATTTCTGTTTCGTGAAAACTCTGTTTTGCTTTTGCCTTATGAAAATTTTGATATACTTTAGGCCTTGTGAGAAATTTGACTCACTTCGTTTCCTTATGAAAATTTTGTTGAAATCGGATTGATCTAGACTCTATAATCGAGTGAGTATTTTCTCGAACTTAGATTAGAAAAACCCCTTAGGTTTTTGGTTAGGCGAGGGAGAGTCCCCGAGCCCAACAATACGTTCAGGATTTTGGTTTTGGGTGGTTTGATCGAGGTCACAACATCACTGTTTTTAAAGTTGAGTTCAAGTGAGGTTCGAACTTATAGCAACAGACCCGTTAATGTTTTTATCAAGTTATGATGAATCCTCGAGCCGTAATCGAGTGAGTTTTTATTCGAGCTTGAAATAATGGAACCCTTAGGATTGAATTGAGTGAGAACATGATCTAGAACTCTAAGTGTATTGGCCCTTAGGCTCTTTAAATTGGGTCGATATGGCCTCTAAAGGATGGTTATTTTTTCCCTCTTTCGGCTTAAAGACTTAGTAAAATTTTCTTTATGCCTTAGCATGTATTCTTTACCCATTGGGTATTTTGTTGATCGAAATCCCTTTGCTTTTTGTGCCTTAGCATGTTTGCTTTTGATTATTTTGCCGAGGGTAGCCTTTTTTAACCAGTTTTCAAAGAATTCGAAGGCCTATTTTCACTGCGGGATTCAGACATCTCCGAGCCGCGTTAGTTTGGCCGTAGCCTTTGGATATGTCTTTTGAGATTATTTCCCAATAACACTTCGAACTTGTTCAAAGCGTTAGTCCCCGAGGACGATGGCCTTGGCCTATAAATCGAGGGGTGCTCTGTGAGGTCTTATAGATTCGAGTTTAGATAACTCGAACATGTTAATTGTCGATGGCAATCCCCGAGTGTTCGAGGTGTATTTGTACTTCGCCCTTGAGCCATTTACCGTTCGAGATATAATAGTACTTGGCCCTTGAGCCATCTTTTACAAAAATCGTAAGCATGGAGCTCGTATAGTAGAAAATGTTCTTTGAGGCACAAGATATTTGATAAGGAAAGAATGTTCTTTGAATAATTTATACATGCGTATATGTTTTGTCATTGGGGCTCGACTAATCTATATGGACACGGTTCATTTGACCGTTTGGCCCATTGCAAAGTTTCCCTATCGAGACCCTTTTGACGCGAAGTATTTTCCTTGAAAATATAACTGATGAGTGGCTAGAATTCATGATTTTAAGCATTATATACCTCGCATTTTATGAGCTTT
>ML439885.1:4655-32517 GCA_005239525.1 Nicotiana knightiana
CACCACACAAATCACCCCCCCCCCTCCTCTTGTGTGGTATTGACATAGATAGATAACATAAACATTTGGGTGATGAGAAATGGTGTTACTTACATCTATTTGGGATTGTAGGATCACCTAGAAGAAGTAGAATAAAAACTTGGTGAAGAAAAGACCAATTACTAAGGGCTATGAGGCTTTACGCCCAAAGGGTGTTTGATAGAATTCTTAAGTGACTAAAACATGAGAATTAGTGCTAATATTGGTTCATCTTGATATATATTGACGTAGATAATCATTGAAAGAGGCTAAGAACATTGTGACATGCTTAACGGGCCAAAGTCCAGGTATCTGAGGCTAACTGTCTATATTTGGGAATCTTAATAATTGTCCGTACAATATGTTTCCTTTACGACGTTACTAATTGCCTTTGAAAGATACTTAAGCCTAGTTCCTTGAATAGTTAAAGAACTTCTATTCTCTAGCTGCATAACTCATTCATGACTTTCATTTTGAACGTTTTGAGCTCACTGCGTATTCAATATAGACTTAGGTTTGATGTCTCTGAGTCTCAGTATAGCTTACTCAGCATGTCATAAACAGTTGAAGTTTCGGTGTTCGTAATCCGTTCAAGAATACATTTCTCAATCTAGTCCTATTCATTATTCCAGCATTATGTAACTCAAAGTGATTCAGTATTCCAGTATCATGTAACTCAATATGATTCGATATTTCAGCATCACATATTGTAGTATGATTTTCAGTTTCACAATTTAAATCCCTGAATGTTGAACACCTATATTTGGGCCTGAAGCCGTAGTTTATATGCTTTATGCAAATTTGGGCCTGATGCCATAGTTTATACTTTATGCATGTTTGGGCCTGAGGCCATAGTTGATACTTTATGCATTTTTGGGCCTGAGGCCGTAGTTATATATACGTATACTTGGACCTTGTGCACATATATATTGGGCCCGAGGCCGTAGCTAAAAAGATGGTTCATCATTCAAAAGAAGAAGTATTCATATCCTTACTTCCTTTGTTTAGTTCAGTTATCAGTTATCATTTTAGTTATCAGCTATCATTTCAGTTTCAGATTCAACAATTTTCGTTTCAGTTATCAATTTTCAGTTATCAGCTCAGTATCAGTTTCAACATTTATAGTTATTTCTTTCAGTTGCTTTACATACCAGTGCAATTCAAATGTAATAACGTCCTTTTTTCCCGGAGCCTGCATCTCACGATACAGGTAATGATTTACAGGTTGACGATTCAGAGCACTAGGATTCTCGTACCAGCTATTGGTGATCCCTAGTTCTTTCGGGGCATAATCAGTATTTTACAGTCTTTTAGTATTTACAGACGGTCATGGTTTTAAGTACTTCATTATAGGCTTCATAGACTAGAGTTACAGTTAGACAGAGTCACAAGTTTTTCATGTTAAACAATGTTGACTACAGATATTTTTAGACTTGTATTAGCGTTTCCACACTTTGAGTTATATCATTCAGACTTTCAATATATCAGCATGTGTTAGTTTATCTTCCGCATTCAGTATGTTATGATATCACATTTTTATTCAATCAGCCAGTTGGTTCGCTCGGTCACATGTAGTCAGGCACCGAGTGTCGTGTTATGTCCAGGCCCAGGTTCGAGGCGTGACAAAGCTTGGTATCAGAGCACTAGGTTCAAGAGTTCTACGGAGTCTATGAAGCCGTGTCAAGTGGAGTTTCCTTTATATGTGTGTGTCGGCCACTCATATAAACGGTTAACTACCAAGACATTTAGGATTGTCTCATTTTTTTCTACTCTAGATTGTGCCATGAAGCTTAGAGCAATAGATAATCTTCTCTTACTATCGAATTCCATACATACGAATGCACAAGTGAACGGGCAAGAAAAACCCAAGGTCCTAGAGGATATGGTCGCCTATTGGGTATAATTATGGAGTACAGGTTGATAACAAATGAGACTTGAGAGGACGTTGAAAGTGAGATACAATAGATAATAGTACATATTAGAGCATAACCTTATCAGAAAGTATAAAAACAATTTACCTCAGTTACCAATTATGCAGTCTTTCAGTTAACAGGTTTATGGTTATTTAGTATGCCAATATTCAGTTATTAGATCTCTAATTTTCTGTATATCCAAATTCTGGTGACTTGTGAGTATACAGTGAGGCCTAAATGTGCTAAAACAAAATGTAAGTGACAGTGATAATAATGAAATCTTTGCATATTTTAGGTCTGGATTACGACTCAAGACTCGCCGGATGGTGGCGGAAGTGATTTATGAGATGATGGTATCTCTGAAGGACAAGCTTAGGTATGGTAGTGTGTGATGACCCAAAGGGCCATCTTATGAATTCAGACTCCATTCTGGGCTTATTAGCCTTAAAAAGATTAATTTTAATTTTCTCAATTTGCGTGCGCAGTCCGGACGTGAATCCGGAAAGCCTTTAAGTGAAAGTATAATAAATAATAATTTTTAGAGCTAAAAGTTTATTTTGGTTGGCTTTGGTCAACATTTTGAGTAAACGGGCCCGGACCCATGTTCCGACGGTCCCGGGAGGTCCGTAGTAAAATACTGGATTTGGGCATATGCCCGCAATCGAATTCCGAGGTCCCTAGTTCGAGAAATAATTTTTTTTAAAACATAAATAATAGATTAAAAGAGTTTGTACAAAGAAGATCGAAATAAATGTAATATATGCTAACCTAAATTCCTAAAAGGAGAGGCGGCAGATCCCCTCCCACACCACCAAAATTGGCAGAAAATCCCCAACTCCAAAAACATGCCTGCAACTCCATTTTTCAACCACATTAACTCCACCCCAATGTCGTATAACTCCCCAACTGAAATACTAAGAATGCAGCCATGAAAGGCCACTAGACATCTCTCTCCTCGCTCTATTTCGATTAAAATTTTAGTGAGGGTCGATGAGTTTTTCTGCTCCAAAGTTAAAGTTGAAGTCGAGTATGTCGTCTGAAGTCATGAAATTCCAGTCGAGGGCCGTCGGTTTTCATTGTTACTGTTAGACGATTCCCTTTTCTTGTAAATTATTTTTGTTGTAAGACGTTTTAAATGGAAAATCAATAAAGGACTGTTTAGCCGAGCTCCCTCTTTCATCTTTTTCTTTATTTGGACACTTCAACTTCTTGATTCAGTCATTAGCTAAGAGCATGGTTTAGCTAAATGTTTTGGACATTTTAGAGGCTTGTGCAATTGAGACCTAGCCAGATTTGAATAGACACTTTCCTTTCATTTACTGTGTGGTAAGTCCGTCTACCATAAGAATAATAGACAGTGACAATCATGTTCTGGAAATAGAATTTGAAGGCAAAGCTTGTTAAAGAGTGTTTCGGCAGTGAGGAAAGAGGCTTCTTGAAATCACAAGTAACAGCAAGAAACCCTCTAAAGATCGCCCAAGCTTCAGGAGGTAAATTTACATGCTTTGAGAGATATTGGCTAAGGAAAGATTTGAATGTGATTGGATTTGGTCTAATTGGATGGCTGGAACCTTCAAGCATTCCAGAAATTAATGGAAAAAGTTTAAGTGGTCTCTTTTTTTTTAAAGCATTTGGAAACAGTGAAGTGGTATCTTCCATTGCGTATGCTACGTGATTCGAGGGGGTTAGAGGGAAATTTAAAAGGAAAAGTTG
Source organism: Nicotiana knightiana (assembly GCA_005239525.1). Lineage (NCBI taxonomy): Eukaryota > Viridiplantae > Streptophyta > Magnoliopsida > Solanales > Solanaceae > Nicotiana > Nicotiana knightiana. The sequence goes on from ML439885.1 coordinate 8,300, forward strand.
TAATTGAGAAATGAGTGGCCTGCGAAATTAAGGTAAATACTTGTTTTAACCTTGATTTGAGGGAATAGGAATTCCCAAATAAAATGCTATGTGAATTTGCATGTGTGTGGTATATAAGTGAGGTGACGAGTATCCATGCACCACCAAATTACTTGTTGAACGTGATCTCTTCCCGTTTCCAATAATTGATCCCTAGTTTAATTATTTTATGATCATTGATGCCTTCATCTCTACTTGGTTCGTCAACTTGTTGTTAAATATTGTTTCAAGTATTTTGAAAGTGTTACTTGTTCCTTAATCACATTGTGGTACATCTGGTTGAGCTGATTGTCATTGTTACATTATATATTTCGGTTGGTTTTGCTGTGTAGTGATAATTGGTGAAGTTTCTGCATAGTACAGTTTCCTGTTTATGATAATTGAGATTTATGTATTGTGAAAGGCTTGGAATCTGATTTGTGAAACTTTATTATAAATAAAGAGATGAAATGTGATTTGTCTGGTGGGAGCGGGTTGCACGCCGCAACAAGGAGCAATAAGAGAGAATATTCATATTTTACTGGTTATAAAATAAAGGCTGGAACACTCATTATTTTATTTTCACTATTTCATATTCTGCTCTTAGTGTTATTTAAAGTGAAACTTGTTCTGTTTATAATTGTTGAGACATAAATATTGTGAAAGGCTTTGACTTTAATTGTGAAAATCTTTTTTTATAAATAAAGAGATGTGATTGTCTGGTGGGAGCAGGTTGCACGCCGCAACAAGGAGTGATAAGGGTGGACAGGTAGGATCGGGTTGCACGCTGCAACAAGAGAAATAAGGGTGATATATATAGGGAGGAGCAATAAGGGTGGACAGATGGGAGCAGGTTGTGCGCCGCAACAAAGAGCAATAAGGGAGGACATTTATGTTTTACTGATTTTTAAACACAAGGATTTGAAAACTTACTGTTTTACTTTACTGTTATCATATTATGTACTTACGGTTGTTTCAAAGTGGAACTTGGAAATTTGGAAACTTACATGAGAATTTGTTATAGTTGAGACCTGGAAAAGGTGACAGAGTTATTTTATTCATTGCTACAGATTATTGTTTTTTTTAGTTTAGAATTTCCTTCTTGCTTTATGATATATTGTTCACAGGTTATATTGCTAATGCCCCGCCGTAGCCTCGTCACTACTTCATCGAGGCTAGGCTCGGCACTTACTCATTACATGGGGCTGGTTGTACTGATACTACACTCTACACTTCTTGTGCAGATCCAGGTACCGGTCAGAGTTAGGTGAAAGTAGTAGCTGGCATTATTCGCACGGAGACACGAGGTAGATCTGCTTGCATCCGCAGATTCCTGGAGTCTTCCCTTTATTATTTAGATATTGTTTTATTTCATTCAAAACAGAGATACATTTCTTTCAGCCCAATTATTTGTAGTATTCTTTAGTAGTTCGTGACTTGTGACACTAGACCCTGAGTAGTTATACATTTAGTATTAGATCATGGTTCATCTTATATTTCTAATATTATTCTTGATATCAGTCATTGGAAAGATTTGGATTTCGTTTTTATTTGTAATTGTTTATTCATCTTTAAATAAATTTAAAGGAAAATGGTTAATTAAGTTCTAACATTGGCTTGCCTAGAAAGTGTGGTGTTAGGCGCCATCACGATTCCGAGGGTTGAAAATTTGGGTCGTGACATAGTGTATCCGTATTTGTTTTGCCTCACAGAATAATTTTATCTTTTAATGCTTGAAAATGGAGCCACATGCTGGGTGGTGATAGTTTAGATATCAGACCACATAGTGTAACAGGTTAAAAATTTAACTGCATGGGGCATGGAATTGATCATTGGACATAAAAAAAGGTCTAAAGGGCAAAATATTGAGGAGTCAAAAATGTTTGTTACTACCAAAGATGTGCTTTTCTTACAACTCATGCATATGTCTAAGAAGATACGATGTACAAAATGAGAATCAAGAGCAGCCGAATATTGAATTTCAGGGAATGATTTTAAGTTGTTCAGATTTATCCATATTAGAACTAGAAAGTACCACGTTAGTAAGTTACTATAAGAAGTAGCTATTATTGTGAGATAAGGGATATGATAGTTTCCTCTTAGGTTATGTGACTAAGTATTTACCACAAATGTTTATAGTCTGGTATGATTTTGAAGAGTATAGAAAGTTCGGGGTTAAATAATCCGATTTCGTTTAAGACTGATGAAATTTCTCTGAGTGTGATCCATGTACATAGTACAAAGGAAAGATAGTGTGCGACCGCAGAATAGGTTCGGATGATGAGAGAAGTTAGGAATAACCTTATGCTTTACTTTAGTTGTTCAAAGAAGAACAAGAAAACATGATTTTAGAAGGTGGTTATTAAAACAATAGTAAGTAAGTCTTGAGTAGATACAATGAATTAGCAATTCCAGTAGAGCTAGTAGAGGTGCGAATTGATTTACTTAGTTAGGATAACACTAGTGAATGGGTAATAGTTTGAAAAACCGAATTCTTGTTAGAACCCAAAGTGTTTAAGTTTAAACTCGAAGTACAGTGACAAAGGAAGATAAATCAACTGGGTAGTAAGAGAGCAAACTACAGAAGAATAGTCTTTGAGAGTTATCTAAAAAGGGTGGATTGTTAGTGTAAGCAGAGTTGAATTATTAAGATTGTGCATGATATTAGTGAATACATTAGCTTTCCATTTATGTAAGTAATTTAGTTTTTCCTAGTAATAAATATTCATCAAAAGTAATACGAAAGAAGAGTCGTCATTTACGTAAAGTACAATTGCAGAAAATAAGAAAAGTTGTTTGGATCCCAACAAAAGAGAAGGATCCGTAAGTACAAGATCATAACATTTTGTCTAAGGGGTTATGGGGAAATTCTCGGTAAGTCTAGTTGGAGATTTTAACCCAAAAAGTTAACATGGGATTCAGAAAAAAAAGGATAGTCCAGTATGGGAAGTATAGCTCATGATTGCGGCAGACAAGAGAACTCTGGTGAAAGACATTCACCGCTTAGCCAAGGTAGGAGTTCGACTTTCGGACACCAAAGATAGTGGAGTTGTTGTCAGAACAAGGCTTGTTCCTCCTTAGTAGTCTAAGAGAAGGAGAAACAGTTTGATGATCCCTACTTGGTGTAGTTAAAAGAGGGGATTCACAGGCATAAGAAAATGGCTTTTGAATAAGGGGGAGATATGCTACTTTGAGGTACCAAGCCTGATTGTCTGTCCAATCATTGATGGACTTAGAAAAGGAGGATCATGTTAGAAGCTCAGAATTCTAGGTATTATATCAACCCCGATTCGCCAAAGATGTATCATGCTCAAGGAGATTTATTGGTGGAACGAAATGAAAAGGAACGTCGCAGACTTTGTGGCCAAGTGTTCAAATTGTCACCAAGTGAAAGTCAAGAAGCACAGATCCTAGCATTTTACCATAGAATACACATATCCTTTAGTGGAGATTGTAAATATGGACCTTATAATGATTATCTCGCTTATTTGGAAAGCATGATTTGTATGGGCGAAGGTGTAGATCGCCAATTGGTTGGTTCGAAGATAGCGAAGCAGAGTTGTGGGGACCATATTTGGCTAATCAGTCTATGGAAAAAGTCAAGTTGATTCAAGAGCATTTGAAGATAGCTCAAAGTCGCGAAAGGTCCTATTCGAACTTGCATCATAGAGGCCTAGAGTTTCAAGTTGATGATTGGGTGTTTCTAAAAGTTTCACCTATGAAAGGCGTTATAAGATTTGGAAAGAAAGGAAATCTCAGTCCCAGACACATTGGGTTGTATAAGATCCTACAAAGGGTCTGGAAAGTAGCTTATGAGTTAGAGTGTCAACCGGAATTGGCGGATGTACACCCAGTATTTCATGTGTCATGTTATAGCATTCAAGTTTCCAGTACTCAGAGCTCATGTTAATATTCAAGTCAGTTCAGTACTCAAATACTCATGTCAATCCAGACGTAACATATTCATGCCAACTTAGTACTCAGTTATTGATGTCAGTTTAGTGATTAAATATTCAGGATAATTCAGTACTCGAATATTCGTGCCAGTTCAGTATTCATATATCCACGTTAGTCCAGAATTCACGTATCCATAACAGACGAGTATTCATGTAAATGTTTCATGTTATGCATATTATGATGCCCTATGAATCTAGCATTATGATCTGTTAGTTGGAAAGTGTTTTGGAGAAATGTCGAAGGTGGATATCCTTCTCATTTAGAACTTATATTATAATCTCCATGTTATTCAGTATCCAATCATCTCAGTGTTCAGTCAGTTCAATAGCCATTCAGTTAAGTAGTTATTCAGCTAAATATCTCAACACATCAGTAATCATGTATCCATTCAATTTAGTATGCATGTGTTCATGACAATATAATGTTCACATGTTTCCATCAATACTATTTAAGGTCTAGAGGAAGTTGTAGTTATAATCAGGACAATCATTCGAGGACGAATGATCCAATGGGGGAGATAATGTAACACCCCGTGAATCCGGATTAGTTGTGGATGTGTTAAATGAGTATTAATGTGAACTTTTAGACATGTGAAGTCCTATCGGGATGAGTATGGGTGGAGAAAAATGTTTTAAAATCAAGATCGAGAGTGAGGTGTATAAAAATAGAATCGACTAAGTTTATGGGAGGTACGTCTTATAGCCTTAGTCAGTGCAAGGCCATAAAAACTCAGTGCCACAGACAGTGCAAGGCACTGTCCAGGGCATCAATCTGAGTGCCTCAGACAGTGCAAGGAACTGTCCGGGGCATCATCCCCAGTGCCCTAGATAGTGCAAGGCACTGTAATTTTGGCGCCGCTGATGGCACCTTGCACAGTTATTGTGGTCCCCCTGACGATGCCTCATGCCGGCGAGATTTACCCGAGCTATTTTTATTTTCCTCTTCAATTTTGGGACGTTTTCACTTATTTAAAAGCCCTACCTCGTTCCCCCACACCCCAAACACGAAAACCTACTCTAGAAAGGGAAGTTCTCAAGAACCTAACTTCCGCAAGGTCCCTCCATTATCCAAGGTAAGTTCTAATGATGATTCTAAGTTAATTTAAATTCTCCAACAACTTACTAACGTGGGTAAATCCTTCCACTCATTAGATATTCGGTCGAGACACCATTGTTGATAAAGGAAACCCTAGAACTCGAATTCAAGAGGAGTGAACTTTGAATAGGTAATTCTTCTACTCCCTAATAATTTATAACTATGAATTTATGAGTTTTTGGGAGAATAGTAAATGGTTTGATAAAGAGAACCATATGAACTATGCTAGCGTTTTGGATTGTTGTAAACATTTGGGTGATGAGAAATGGTGTTAGTTTCATCTATTTGGGATTGTAGGATCACCTAGAAGTAGTATAATGATAACTTTGTGAAGAAAAGACCAATTACTAAGGGCTATGAGGCTTTACGCCCAAAGGGTGTTTGATAGAATTGCTAAGTGACAAAAACATGAGAATTAGTGCTAATATTGGTTTATCTTGATATATATTGACATCTATTATCATTGAAAGAGGTGAAAAACATTATGACACGCTTAAAGAGCCAGAGTCCAGGTATGTGAGGCTAACTCTCTATGTTTGGGAATGTTAATAATTCTCCGTACAATACGTTTCCTTTACGACGTTACTAATTGCCTCAGACATATAGTTAATCCTAGTTCTTTGAATAGTTGCAGAACTTCTATTCTTTAGCTTCATAACTCGTTCTTGACTTTCATTTTGAACGTTGTGAGCTCAGTTGCGTATTCATTATAGACTTGGGTTTGATGTCCCCAAGTCTCAGTATAGCTACTCAGCGTGTCATAAGTAGTTGAAGTTTCAGTGTTCATAATCTATTCAAGAATACACGTCTCAATCTAGTCCCATTTAGTATTTCAGTATCATGTAACTCAATGTGATTCAGCATTTCAGCATCACATATTGCAGTATGATTTTCAGTTCCAGAATTTAAATCCCTGAATGTTGAACACTTGTATTTGGGCCTGAGGCCATAGTTTATATGGTTTATGCATATTTGAGCCTAAGGCTGTAGTTTATGCTTTATGCATGTTCGGTCATGTGGTCGTAGTTGATACTTTATGCATTTTTGGGCTTGAGGCTGTTGTTATGTATACGTATACTTGGTACTGAGGCCGTAGCTTGTGCACATATATATTGGGCCCGAGGTCGTAGCTAAACAGGTGGTTCATCATTCAGAAGAAGGAGCATTCATATCCTTACTTCCTTTGTTTAGTTCAGTTATCAGTTATCATTTCAGTTATCAGTTATTAGTTATGAATTATCATTTCAGTTTCTGTTTCAACAAATATCGTTTCAGTTATCAGCTGAGTATCAGTTTTAGCATTCATATTTTGTTCTTTCAGTTGCTTTACATACCAGTGCAATTCAAATGTACTGACGTCCCTTTTTCCCGGGGCCTGCATCTCAAGATGCAGGTAATGATTTATAGGTTGATGATTCAGAGCGCTAAGATTCTCGTACCAGCTATTTGGTGATCCCTAGTTCTTTCGGAGTATTATCAGTATTTTACAGTGTTTTAGTAATTACAAACAGTCAGTGTTTTCAGTACTTCATTAGAGGCTTCATAGACTAGAGTTACAGTTAGACAGAGTCACAAGTTTTACATGTTAAACAATGTTGACTACGGATATGTTCATACTTGTATTAGTGTTTCCACACTTTGATTTATATCATTCATACTTTCAGTATATCAGCATGTGTTAGTTTATCTTCCACATTCAGTATGTTATGATATCACATGTTGATTCAGGTAGCTAGTTGGTTCGCTCGGTCACATGTAGTCAGGCACTGAGAGTCGTGTAACGTCCAGTCCCAGGTTCGGGGCGTGACATTAGCTTACACAACGCTAACTCTTTCTCTTTTCTCATAAGTTTTCGTAAGACTGCGGAACATAGGCCATTGAAGAAGAAAAAGAAGAAGAAGAAGAAGAAGAAAGTCTTCGGGTTCTCAGGACACCGAGGCGAAGAAGAGGAAGGTGACCATCCGAGGACAGAAGCCCAAAAAGAGCACCAAGTCCAGGGTACCGGACCCCAATTCTCTCTATTGGCTCAGGGACGAGCCCAAAAATGACAAACTCTTTGTTGCTCATGGGTCGACCCTTAATTAGGGGGAGCAAGTGACGACCGAGAAAGAGGTTCATGATATCAATCCCCTTAACTTGGGAACTAGAGGGAGAGACGCAAGTTGCGGCCTCCTAGGAAGCCGCTCCTATACCCAAAGAAGGAAGCCGGTATCATTGACATCATGGAGACACCCTCTTATATCTAGTCCATGCTCGATGATGCTCAAGCGGGAAAAAATGTCGAGCAAGGTAGCGCAGGGCCCAGATTACACCTTTAACACTTTTTTTGGCGGCATGGATATGGCGGGACTGGAGGAATTGTCCGAACTTGGTCACCTAGAGGTCCTGAAGAAGGATGTGCCATCGGGAGAGGGAAGACCGAGTTCGATCCCAAAACTAGTGAATCAATTTCCTGCTCCGATATGGACCCCGAGCGCAAGAGAATTGTCGTTCTTACAATCCTAGAGGATTCCCTGGTCCTATCTGCTCCGGTGGGCGTAGCTAGTTACCTTCGATGCCTAGTGATCAAGGAGGAACAGACAAAGATGAACGAGGTGGGCACGTAGAGCCTCTTCAACGAGGTGCAACAGGTGCTTAACCAGGGAAAACGTCAACCCTTTGTACCCCTTTGTTAATTTCACTTTGGTTTTTGATGTCCTCTACTAACTTCATTGTTTTTTCAGGCTTCAGTGATTCACCATGAAAGCTCCCTCTGGTACCTCTTGGAGATTATCTATCTTGGATTCGAGCTCAAAGAGAAAGTCTGGAAGAAGGACATGTACATGGCTATTAATGAGTAGCAAGATGAGGCCCTCAAAGACCTCCATATTCTTCAGACCGAGCTGGAAAAAACCCAGAAGGAGGCCTCGACCCTGAAGCGGGAACATGCCGACTTGGTTGAGAAGGTAATGATCTTTGAGGCTAAAAAAGAGAAACTAGTCGTGGTGACTAACAACACAACTTCGCAGGTCCAAGATAAGTTAGACCTAATCGACCAGCTTCGAGCTAAGATGGATGAGGTCAAGGCCATGACCGAAGTGTGGAAGGGCAAGATGGACCTTTTGGCTTCGAAGAAGGAAGCTGTGAAAGCGGAGCTAACATCGGTCGAGAACCAAATCTGGGTGGCATAGGACAAAGTCGATAAGTGGTCTCGGCTAAATGATGATCTCCGGCACAACTGAGCTCGGCCGCCACAGAATGGGATGCTCTCGAATAAGAATATGTTGCACTGAGATTAGAGTTGGATACAACCTCTGCCGATGCCAAGGAATTTGGTGGCCCAGTATAAGGCATATGTGGAGGTAGCCGAGACCCCCTTAAAGATGAATACTGAGTATATAAATCGTCTATCTCGGAGAGAGACCCTCGATGAGTTCCATGCCCGAGGTATAGACCTATCGGCGGAGATTGGAGAAGCTAGTGTCGCGCCCTCTTTTTCTCGCGAAATCGGGTTTCAAAATTTTTTTGGGACAACTCCTTTTGAGAGGGTAAGCAATTGGAATTGAGAGAGTCGTCACCCATCGGATTAAGGTGCGTTAGGGAACCTAAAGCAGATAACTCATATTACCAGTTTACATCACCAGATATCGGGTAAGGGCTCAAATTACCTCGAGGGGAAGGTGTTAGGCACCCCTCGAGATCCACAACGGTGGGTCCTGGCCAAACTTACATTAAGAAAATTAGTCTAAGGAAAATAAAGCAATTTGGACAAATAAAATACTCGATTTATTTTAGAACAGGAATGGGGGGTCCTAAGTTTTTTAACCTATAAGATCACCCCGTGCAATACTTTGTAGCTCCCTCAAGTTATGGTGCCACTCATAGTATTTAGCGCACGGACCATCATCTCCTACTACCCGATTACTATCTTTAAGTTGTTACTTAAGCGTTTTAATCGATTCTAGTTCGTTTCCTATGTGTGCACTACCCGTACCTTACCTATGGCCCTGGAGGTATTAGGACCTCTATTTGGGATAGTTCTAGACCTAACCTATGTTTCTCAAAAATGTAAAAGGTCTAGGAGACAAGAAAAAATAATTAGGACTTTCAGATAGCAAGAAAATATGGGCTCATATTGACCTCCACACATAAACAACAAAGGCACGCAATTGATTGAAAAGCTTAATTTAAAGTCTTATAGGCAGGATATCTATGTGAGAAAACAGAGTGTAGAGGCAGTTTTATTAAGGTGGGTGTTAAGACCTATTATTTGCCTACTTATTTTATTCAGTAATATCTGGGCACTTCGGGCAGTAATACATCACAATTATAAATCCAGAATTATTATTAAGTCCTACAGGTATATTGCCCAAGTGATTGACAGTGGCGATTGAATTCAGAACCAATTAATAGAATCCTATAGGCATGACTTCTACGAGTTTGATGGTTATAGACCTATAGACATGATTTCTAGGTGTAGCACTAACTTTAACTTATAGAGATATGTTTTATTTTCCTTTTTTAATCCTATAGAAATGCTTTCTACTTACTGTACTGACTTAAGTCCTATAGGCATGATTTCTAGGTTTGAAACTAGTTTTAGTCCTATAGGCATGGTATCTATTATTGAGTTGATTTAATCCTATAGGCATGATATCTAATGAGCAGTAACACGGGCAGAAATTGTACACATTTCCAAAAAAACAATTAAATCAAATATTGAGGTCCTATAGGCATGATTTCTAACACATGTTTGTTGCACAAATTAATGCAACCTATAGGCAGAATTTCTAGTATGCAATTTTAATCCTATAGGAAGGATTTCTAATATGCAAATATAATCTTATAGGAAGGATTTATAATATGAAAATATAGAATCAGAGTCAACGTCATCAAGGAAAGTCCTATAGGCAGGATTTCTAAGCACAATATACAATTCGTACAGTTTTGACAAATGAGCAGAATTAACAGCATAACTAAATCCTATATGCAGGATTTCTACCCAGTTTAATAAAAGGAAAAAAGAAACCCCCCTGATTTTACTAAATTTCCCCAGAATCTGTTTATTATAAAGTTATTACAGACTAGAATGGCAAATGAATTACATAAGATACACTAGAGGGAGCCTTCATTAGGCCCAAATAAACCTGGGAACCAGGCCTTCCAACCATAAAAACTTTGAGGCACATCATAGTGATTCACCCATAGCACATTAGAACCAGGTTTCCAGTGTGTTAAAGTTCCCAAGGGAATCAGGGACCCAGGGAAATGCTTACACCAGAACCACACATTCAGAAGATAGCTCACAAGATATTGGGAACCAAGTCCCAGTGTGTCAGAGTTCACAGGAATCTCACATGGACCCTGAGCAGTGGTCACACTGGGGTGGTTAGGGATAGGACCCAAGGGACTAAGAGTGGAGGTTTTAAAAGAGTGACAGCAAAAGGAAGTAAGGACAGATTTTAAAACAGTTTGGATTTCAGAAAAAACAAAGTTTAGAACACAGAATTGTATTAACACAACAAGCAAGGTTTGCAAAATACATAGTTTCAAATAGGTTATTCCTGAAAAGATGCTTAATTATACTAAATGAGCATGCTGACATTTAGGACAACCGTTGTTAATCACAGAAGCAACTTCGGCAAAGTAGTCAGATCATCACATGAATTCAGAGAGATACCAGGCATGTTAGTAAACAAATTGACAAGGCACATGAACTAAGTAACAAATATGTAAAATTAGGACAAATTAACTAATTACATGCTTGTAGTATCCTAAGAATGCAACATTCAGAACAGGTGCAGGATTAGCAAACAGTGCATGAAACAATTTAAACATTAAACTAGCTTGTAGGGGGATTCATGTTATTAGAAAATAGCTAATATTAAATTAATAATATTAACTATATGATTAGACAAAGTCATAGAAGCATAAGGGCAGAATCATACTCGGAATTCAAACACGTTGGTAGAGCAACACATATTATGAAAGCATGGAGAATAAAATTACAAGGGATTAGGGCTTACCAGTTAAGCAGGAAAGCAAATAAATATACCACAATAATTAAATCTAGAATCACTTGGCTTTGGCTTTGGCTTTGGCTTTCAACCGACCAAGACCAGAAACACTGAGCATAGAATCAGAGTAAAAGAGCTAAGTTTTTAGTGAGAGTACAAGGGTTCGAGTCTGTCCTAAAGAGGAGAGGGGAAAAGGTTTAAATAGCATTCAATTAGGCAAAAAAATAAGGGAAGAAATCAAACATACAAAGACAAGGAAAGTAATTAAACAAATAATCAATTTAAGCAGAGTTCAGTCAATTAACAGGATATAACATCATGTAATCAGACGAGTAACACTCAAAATAAGGAAAATATGAATTAACAGGCAGTCTCAAGGCAAATAAGGTAAGGAAATAATGGAAAAATGGTAGATTGAATGTAAATAAGGAAAATATCATTCACATATGAGAAAGGACAAAGTATCGAATAATCAGTAAAAGATTTAAAACCTTAATTTTTAATAAACCAAAAATGGGCAGTAAAATAAGGTACATAATGTAGATAGGAGAATATTAAAAAAGAAGACCAGAATCGAACAGCTATAGTTCAATTAAAGCAGATCTGGTACCCTAATTTGGGTAAGCCATAAAATCAGCGGAGAAAAGGACACAATAATCACATACAGTGTACAATGAACATAAACAGGAGTTTATTCAAAAGAACATAGGATTGAACCAAATCTGGCTCGATTAAAGATGGTTTGAAGCCCTAATTTCGGTAAGTAAAAGATTTAACGAAAAATAAACAGATTCATGATAAATAACATTTAAAAAATAAGGTTTGAACCAATTTTTGGTTCGAATCAAAGATCTAAAAACCCTTACTTTAGGTTAGGTATGAACCAGTGAGAGATACGAAAAAATATTCGTACTTACACAAAAAGGCTGACGAACATAGCCGGAAATAGTAACAAGTTAAGGATTTTGAACCAGATTTGGTTCGAATCTCTTAAAATCTGCTTGCCATTTTACGAAACCTTTTAGGAAATACAAAAATTGGGTAGCCAGTAAGGAGATAGGACCAAATAAGGTAAGGAATCATAGATTGATTCCATTTCTGAGTTGGAATCGAAGGGGAAATGGGGATTGCGGCGCTATGGTTTCAGAAGAGAGGGGGAGGAATATGAGAGAGTGAATAGAGATGGCGGGTGGGTGGAAATGATTAGGGTTTATACGGGTCGGTTAGTTTAAAGGGGTGGGGTGATTGTGGACCGTTAATTTTGGGAGATCAACGGTCCTGAATTAAAGATGATGGGTCGGGTAATTTGGACGGGTACAAGGATTGGGTTAATGGATATTTGGGTATTGGGTATTAAGGTATTGGGCTGGTGTATTTGTAATGACCCGATCGGTCGTTTTGCGTTATCGGACCCCGTTCCCCTAAATGAAACTTCCCATAGCAGCTTATTGTGATTTATGACTTGCGGGGGCGGGTGGTCCGGGATTCAGAAGTGTTTAGAGTGTTATAGGAACACTTGGTTCCTTAAGGTTGGCCTTTAAGGCCAAGTTTCACTTCGATCAAAATTTTGGGTAAAAAACCTCAGAATCGAGTTTTGTCGGTTTCGATAGCTTCCTATTATGATTTCGGACCTGGGCGTATGTTCGGAATAGGTTTCTAATGACCCGGGAGCGTTTCGGCGCCCAATATTGAAATTAGAAGTTCCTTAAGTTCCTATTGTGTTTTGGGACGTGCTTTTGTGTTATCGAGGTCCGAACGGAATTCCAAGACCGGGAATAGTTTTGTTATGTCATTTATGACTTGCCTGCAAAATTTGGTGTCATTCCAAGGAGTATAGGTCAGTTTTAGGTGTGATTATCAGTTTTAGCGTTGTTTTGGGTGTTCTTAAGGCTCGAGCGAGTCCGTGTTATGATTTAAGACTTGTTGGTATATTTGGACGGGGGCTCGGGTGGGCCCAGGTGCCTCCCGAACACCACACGAGGCCAAAAATCGGCTGAAATAACTGCTGGTGCACCTGTTTTGATGTTGACCGCAGGTGCGGTTGCCTAGTCGCAGGTGTGGGACCGCTCCTGTGGTCCCAGCCTCGCAGGTGCGACCCCCAGCGGGCAGGTCATTTCTCGCAGGTGCGGACAAAGTTTTGCAGGAGTGGAGCCATAGGTGCGGTCTCCACTCCGCAGGTGCGGGCCCAGGCTTCCTCGTCCATTTTCGCAGGTGCGGAAACATTGTCAGACAATGTGTTTCTTAAATACGAGATTCTTCATTATTTCTTCACTTCTTCCTCCATTAGAACACCTTAAGAGCTTGGAAAAGGGCTCAACGACTCAACCACTGAAAGGTAATAGATTCTATCCTAGAGTTAGTTAATGCATGCATTCTTAGTGGAATTTAACTACTTAATTAGTGAAAATTTAGGAATTTGGGTAGTAACCTAGGTCCTTCGAGAATTTAGAAAATTACCCATGAATTGGCTATGAAATTATTCAAAAATCGTATATTAATGATCCTTAGGCTATGGGTGAGTGTTTCCTTCGAAAAATTTTGGAATCCGAGCGTGCGGGCCCGGGGTTGGATTTTTGGATTTCTTCAAGAATGGCGAATTTGACTTAGTAGTAGGAGGATTTCCATACTTTGAGCATAAATTGATGAATTTGTATAACATTTGGCTAGTTTCGAGTCATCGGGAGTAGAGTTTGGAGTTTCAGGCGCGTTCTTGGTCCGTGGAGTAGATTCGACACGAGGTGAGTCTCTTTTCTAACCTTGTAAGGGGGAAACTGCGCCCCTAGGTGATTTAAATTCTATATGTGATAACTGTGGGGGCTATGTATGTACAAAGAGACGAGAGTCCGTACGTAGCGGCTATTATTTTTATGTCCGGGTAGTTAGGCCTACACCATGCTTTATGCTTTCCTTGAAATGAACTATATGCTTAGTGAATTAATATTACATGCGGCTTGTTTCCGTGAGATCATGGAATTAAAGAGATTTTTTTAGGATTTGATCGCGAAGAGTAATTTATAAAGAACAAATGTGTGGATTGTGTGTGCATGTGACCACGTCGCAATTTACATTCCCTGAGTGGAGTAATATTTCCCCCACTCTGATGGGAGTGGGTCGTATGCCACGACAAGATTGAAAGATATATATATTATGGTTTGGGTCGTTCGACCCTCGGCAGTGCACATATATGATCATTATGATGGCTCAGGCCGATTGTCCTTATCCTGTATGCGCATGTTAAATTTGTAAGAATTCTTTTTATGAATTTTGAGTGTTCAGATATATATATATTTTTAAAGGAGAGAAAAGAATAATGAAGTAGAAATTGTATATTTACTTCCAGTATTTATTTGAATTGCTGTTATCTCAAATGTTTACTTCTTTTATCATCCCGGTATGTCTGCTACTGATGTTATATCTTGCTTATCATTTTGTTGGACCTTAGTGAGTGTCAAGTCGACCTCTCATCACTACCTCTTCGAGGTTAGGTGGGATACTCACTGGGTACATATTTGTTTATGTACTCATGCTGCACTTCGGTACTTAATTGTACAGGTTCTGAGGCTGGTGCATCTGGTTATCAGACCGGAGCTAGATTTTGATCTTAGTTGGACCCGACTTCACGGTGAGCTGCTTCTCCTGACGATCCTCAGCAGCACCATGCAGTTTTCTTTTGCTTATTTCCCGTCTATTTCTTTCAGACAGTGGGATTGTATATTATGTTTTGTATATTCTGTTAGTATGCCCCTAGGACTTGTGACACTAGTTCCTGGCACACACGTAGTTGTTATTTCGGTTTGCAGGTCTATATATATATATATATTGTCTAATCCCTTTTCTTTCTTTTTTTTTGACTGTTTTTGGTAAAAATGACTTGCTATATTTTTTTTCAATTAATGTTTGAACTTTAAAAACTTGGCACGTATTGGGATGTTTAACCAATCATGGGAAAAATCCTTAGTAATTTAAGTGTGGGCTTGCCTAACCCCGATGTTGGGCGCCATCACGACCTGAGTTAGTATTTTGGGTCATGACAACATGGTATGAGAGCACTAGGTTCACGTAGGTCTCACAAGTCACGGGCAAACCTAGTAGAGTCTTGCGGATCGGTATGGAGACGTCTGTACCTATCTTCTGGAGGGTATAGGGTGTTAGGAAAACCTCTCCTTATTTTTATTCTATCGTGCAGTCAATGGTTTACTAAATTTCATTCTTCTATTCTCTCACACATGGTGAGGACGCGTGCATCTGATGATCTAGACCCGGGAGGGGCCGCTACCCCCGTTGTTCGAGGCCGTGATAAAGGCCGGGGGAGTGCACCGGCCCAAGGTAGGGGACGAGGGCGTCCCCGAGATATTCCAGTCATACCACCACAAGAGGACTCTACTATAGAGGAGCAGGGTGAGGTGCCCCCAGCAGGTCCTGCTCCGGTGGAATTTATGACGGCGCCAGGATTCCAGGAGATCATGGTCATATGATGCGGTTCATGGACACCATGTCCCAGGCCGATTTATTTTCGGCAGATCCTGCCACATCTCAGGCGGGAGGGAGGGCCCATACTCCTACCGCCTAGGCTGCAGATCAGGCAGCAGCATTACATCATACCCCGGGTACAATGCCCGTGGGTGGGGCCCAGTCTGTAGCAGCAGCACCTGATCCTAGGCCAGTTGCGGATGGCGATCCGCAGAAGTTATTGGATGGATGGACTCAGTTGCACCCTCTATTCTTCGGGGGTGAGCGGGGCGAGGATGCCTCGGATTTTGTTGACAGGTGCAGGGATAGGCTGCACAATATGAGGATATTAGAGTCCCATGGAGTGGACTTCACTACCTTTCAGCTAGAGGACAGAGCTCTCAGATGGTGGCAATCCTATATTCTCAGCAGGCCAGCAGATTCTCCTCCTATCACCTGGGAGTAGTTCACTCAGATGTTTCTAGACAGGTATATCCCACCCTCTGAGAGGGAAGAGCTGCGATATCAGTTTAAGCAGTTGGAGCAGGGACAGATGACAGTGACAGATTATGAGGCTAGATTCTCAGAGTTGTCTCGCCACGCACTTATGATATTTCCTACTGATGCTGAGAGATTGCGGAGATTTGTAGCAGGGATGCACTCTGGTATTAGGGCCAACATGGTCCGAGAGGTTGAGATGGGGACTCCCTACCAGCTGGTGGTCGAGATAGCTCGTCGGATTGAGGGCTATCGATTGAGAGGCAGAGAGCAGGGTCAGCAGGACAAGAGAGCCAGATTCTCCATGGATTTCAGAGGTGCCCCAGTTAGGGGCAGAGGTCAGCTCAGTAGAGGTCAGTTCAGTAGAGGTCAGCCCAGCAGGCCTCCCTATTCAGCACCCCCACTACCTCCCCGAGGTGTTCCAGCGAGGGCTCATTTCAGCGCCATGCCAGAGCGTTCCTACCGCCCTCCAGCCATTCAGAGTTCACCCAGTGGTTATCCCAGTTATTCGAGATTCCTCAGTCCCTACTTCAGTGCTATGCTAGAGAGTACACATCGCTCTCTGACCATTCAGGGTTCCTCTTCGGGGCAGCAAGATATGATACCCGGAGGTTGTTATTAGTGTGGGGATCCAGGTCATATGAAGAGGCATTGTCCTAGGTTTCAGGGCAAAGCAGTACAGTAGGATTTTCAGCCTATGGGTCCAGCACCAGCCGTCAGGCCACCTAGAGGTGGAGGATAGGTCGGCAGGGGTCGTCCTAGAGGTGGAGGCTAGTCAGGGAGAGGTCAGCCAACTCCTGTTCATTCTGGAGGGGCTCAGTCTTCCGGTGCTCCAGCTAGATTCTATGCTATCTCGGCTAGATAAGATGCAGTGGCCTCAGACGCCGTGATCACATGTATTATTACAGTATGTGGTAGAGAGGCGTCGATGTTATTTGATCCATTATCCACTTATTCCTATGTTTCGGTATTATTTACTCATTTTCTAGATGTCCCTCGTGAGTCCTTGGGTTCTCCTATTTATGTGTCCACTCCCGTGGGCGATTCTACGGTTGTAGACCGGATTTGTCGGTCCTGTGTGATTTCATTTTGTGGGTTCGAGACTCGAGCGGATCTCTTATTGCTCGGCATGGTTGATTTCGAGATTATTTTAGGCATGAATTGGCTATCTCCTTATCATGCCGTGCTAGATTGCTATGCCAAGACAGTTACTTTAGCCATGCCCAAGTCGCCTAGGCTAGACTGGAGAGGTTCCTCAGTTAGTACAACCAGCCGGATTATTTCATTCTTGAAGGCTTGACATATGGTCGAGAAGGGTTGTCTGGTCTATTTTGCTTATCTGCGGGACACCACCACCGAGTCTCCGACAATTGATTCAGTTCCAGCTGTTCGAGAGTTTGCTGATGTATTTCCTTCGGACCTTCCGGGCATGCCTCCGGATCGTGATATTGATTTCTGCATTGATTTAGCTCCAGGCACCCAGCCTATATCTATTCCTCTGTACCGTATGGCTCCGAAAGAGTTGAAGGAGCATCTTGAGGAGTTGTTAGTTAAGGGGTTCATCAGACCGAGTGTATCTCCATGGGGTGCTCCAGTTCTATTCGTGAAGAAAAAGGATGGGTCCATGAGAATGTGTATTGATTACCGCCAATTGAAAAAGGTTACTATTAAGAACAAGTATCCTTTACCACGCATCGATGATTTGTTTGACCAGTTGCAGGGTGCTCGTGTGTTTTCTAAGATTGATTTGAGATCGGGGTATCATCAGTTGAGGATCCGGGCTTCAGATGTTCCGAAGANAAATAGGGTGTTCAGACCGTATATTGATTCCTTTGTCATTGTCTTCTTGATGACATTTTGATTTACTCACGTAGCATGGGGGAGCACGAGCAGCATTTGAGAGTTGTGCTCCAGACTTTGCGAGAACAGAAGCTATATGCTAAGTTCTCCAAGTGTGAGTTTTGGTTGGATTCCGTGGCATTCTTGGGGCATGTGGTATCCGGAGAGGGTATCAAGGTTGATCCTCAGAAGATCGAGGCAGTTCAGAGTTGGTCGCGTCCTACTTCAGCTACAGAGATCAGGAGCTTTTTGGGCCTAGCAGGCTATTATTGCCGATTTGTGGAGGGGTTCTCTTCTATTGCAGCTCCATTAACTAGATTGACTCATAAGAATGCCCCGTTCCAATAGTCTGACGAGTGTGAGGCGAGCTTTCAGAAGCTCAAGATAGCATTGACCTCAGCACCAGTTCTAGTATTGCCTTCCGATTTTGGGATGTATATAGTATATTGCGACGCTTCGCGCGTTGGCTTGGGGTGTGTATTGATGAAGGAGGGAAGAGTTATTGCTTATGCCTCACGCCAGCTGAAGGTTCATGAGAAGAATTACCATGTGAACGATTTGGAGTTGGCAACGATTGTTCATGCTCTTAAGATTTGGAGGCACTACTTGTAGGGAATGTCCTGTGAGGTTTATACAGACCACCGTAACTTGCAGCACTTGTTCAAGCAGAAGAAATTTAATTTGAGGCAGCGCAGATGGCTTGAGTTTTTGAAGGATTATGATATCACCATTCTTTATCAACCGGGCAAGGCAAATGTGGTAGCAGATGCTTTGAGCAGAAGGCGGAGAGTATGAGTAGCTTGGCTTATATTGCAGCGGGAGAGAGACCTCTAACCTTGGACATTCATTCCTTGGCCAATCGCCTGGTGAGATTAGACCTTTCAGAGCCCCATTGAGTTCTTGCACATGTGGTTGCTCAGTCTTTGTTATTGGGGGAGATTAAGGCTCGGTAGTATGATGATTCGTGTTTGGCTGAGCTACGAGAGACAGTAGTTCAGGGTAGGGACAAGGAGGTTATTATTGGCGAGGATGGTGTTCTGAGACTTCAGGGCCGCTTATGTGTTCCTAAGGTTGATGGCCTAAGGAGAGGATTCTACAGGAGTCACACAATTCTCGGTATTATGTTCATCCTGGTGCTACAAAGATGTATCGTGATTTGAAGCAGCATTACTAGTGGAGGCGAATGAAGAAGGACATTGTGGGGTATGGGGCTAGGTGTCTTAATTGTCAGCAGGTTAAGTATGAGCACCAAAGGCCAGGAGGCCTACTTCAGCAGATGCCCATTCCTGAGTGGAAATGAGAGCGCATCACTATTGACTTCGTGGTTGGGCTGCCTCGGACCTTGCGGAAAGTTGACGCGGTTTGGGTTATTGTGGATAGATTGACCGAATTGGCGCATTTCATTCCAGTAGCTACTACTTATACTTCTGAGAAGTTGGCCTAGATCTACATTCGGGAGATAGTCCGATTGCATGGTGTACCGGTGTCCATTATATCAGATCGAGGTCCTCAGTTCACCTCACACTTCTAGAGAGCATTGCATAGTGAGATGGGCACCCAGATAGACCTCAGCACATCATTTCACCCTCAGACTGATGGTCAGTCGGAGCGTATAGTTCAGATACTGGAGGACATACTCAGGGCATGTGTGATTGACTTCGGAGGTCAGTGGGACCAGTTCTTGCCTTTGGCCGAGTTTTCTTACAATAAAAGTTATCAGTCCAGCATTGAGATGGCACCCTTTGAGGCTTTGTATGGTCGGCGATGTCGTTCTCCTATCGGGTGGTTTGAGCCTGGTGAAGCTAGGTTATATGGTATCGACCTGGTGAGAGATGCTTTGGAGAAAGTGTAGTTGATTCAGGAGAGGCTCCACACAGCACGGTCCATATAGAAGAGTTACGTGGTTCAGAGGGCGCGTGATGTATCATTTATGGAGGGAGAAAGGGTCTTGTTGAAAGTCTCGCCTATGAAGGGTATTATGAGGTTTGGGAAGAAGGGCAAGTTGAGCCCGAAGTTTATAGGTCCCTTCGAGGTGTTGAGGCGAGTTGGGGAGGTTGCTTATGAGCTGGACTTGCCTCCCAGTTTATCAGGAGTTCATCAATTTTTCCATGTATCCATGCTCCGAAGGTACCATGCCGACATCTCTCACGTGGTTGATTTCAGCACTATTTAGCTGGATGAGAGGTTGGGCTACGAGGAGGAGCCAGTTGCTATTATTGATAGACAGGACTGCCAGTTGAGGTCCAAGAGATTTTCTGCCGTAAAGGTCCAGTGGAAGGGCCAACCAGTTGAGGAGGCGACCTGGGAGTCCGAGGAGGACATGCGGAGCATATATCCACACTTATTTAGCATTTCAATTATGATTCTAGACCTGTTCGAGGAAAAATGTTTGTTTAAGAGGAGGAGAATGTAACGACCCGACTGGTCATTTTGCGTTATCGGACCTCATTCCCCTAAATGAAACTTCCCATAGCGGCTTATTTTGATTTATGACTTGCAGGGGCGGGTGGTCCGGTATTCGGAAGTGTTTAGAGTGCTATAGGAACACTTGGTTCCCTAATGCTGGCCTTTAAGGCCAAGTCTGACTTTGGTCAATATTTTGGGTAAACAACCTCAAAATCGAGTTTCATCGGTTCCGGTAGCTTCGTATGATGATTTCGGAACTGACCGTAGGTTCGGAATGGGTTTCTGATGACCGGGAGCGTTTCGCCGCCCAATATTGAAATAAGAAGTTCCTATTGTGGTTTGGGACATGTTTTTGTGTTATCGAGGTCCGAACGGAATTTGGAGACCGGAAATAGTTTCGTTATATCATTTATGACTTGCCTGCAAAATTTGGTGTCATTCCGAGTAGTATAGGTCGGCTCGGCGCGTTGTTAGCGAAGTCAAGAAAACTTAAAGTTCCTAAGTTTGGTTCTAGAGATTTTGAGGTGTGATTTTGAGCTTTAGCATTTTTTTGGGTGTTCTGAAGGCTCGGGCGAGTCCGTGTTATGATTTGGGACTTGTTGGTATATTTGGATGGGGGCTCAGGTGGGCCCAGGTTCCTCCTGGACACCAGACGAGGCCAAAAACTAGCTGAAATAGCTGCTGGTGCACCTGTTCTGGTGTTGACCGCAGGTGCGGTTGCCCAATCGCAGGTGTGGCACAACTCCTGCGGTCACAACCTCGTAGGTGCAACCCCTAGCGGGCAGGTCATTTGTCACAGGTGCGGACAAAGTTCCGTAGGAGCGAAGCCGCAGGTGCGGTCTCCACTCCGCATGTGCTGGCCCAGGCTTCCTCGTCCATTTTCGCAGGTGAGAGCCTTTGCTCGCAGGTGCGGTCCTCGAGCCGCAGGTGTGGAAACACTCTCAGATAGTGTGTTTCTTAAATACGCGATTCTTCATTGTTTCTTCACTTCTTCCTCCATTAGAACACCTTGAGAGCTTTAGAAAAGGGCTCAACGACTCAACCACTAAATGGTAAGTAGATTCTATCCTAGAGTTAGTTAATGCATGCATTCTTAGTGGATTTTAACTACTTAATTAGTGAACATTTTGGAATTTGGGTAGTAACCTAGGGCCTTTGAGAATTTAGAAAATTACCCGTGAATTGGCTATAAAATCATTCAAAAATCATATATTAATGATCCTTAGGATGTGGGTGAGTGTTTCCTTCGAAAACTTTTCGAATCCGAGCATGCGGGCCTGGGGTTGGATTTTTGGATTTCTTCAAGAATGGCGAATTTGACTTAGTAGTAGGAGGATTTCCATACTTTGAGCATAAATTGATGAATTTGAATAACATTTGGCTAGTTTCGAGTCCTCGGGTGTAGAGTACGGAGTTTCGAGCGTGTTCTTTGTTTGGGGAGTAGATTCGACACGAGGTGAGTCTCCTTTCTAACCTTGTAAGAGGGAAACTGTCCCCCTAGGTGATTTAAATGATATATGTGATAACTGTGGGGGCTACATACGTACAAAATGACGAGATTCCGTACGTAGCGTCTATTATTGTTATGTCCGGGTAGTTAGGCCTACACCATGCTTTATGTTTTCCTTGAAATGAACTATATGCTTAGTGAATTAATATTACATGCGGCTTGTTTCCCTGAGATCATGGAATTAAAGAGATTTTTTTAGGATTTGATCGCGAAGAGTAATTTATAAAGAACAAATGTATGGATTGTGTGTGCATGTGACCGCTTCGCAATTTACATTCTGCGAGCTGAGTGTTATTTCCCCCACTCTCATGGGAGCGGGCCGTACGCCACAGCGAGATTGAAAGATATATATATATTTTGGTTCGGGGCGTTCGACCCTCGGCAGTGCACAGATATGATCATTATGATGGCTCAGGCCGGTTGTCCTTATCCTATATGCGCATGTTAACTTGTTAAGAATTCTTTTATGAATTTTGAGTGTTCAGATATATATATTTTTAAAGGAAAGAAAAGAATAATGAAGTAGAAATTGTATATTTACTTCCAGTATTTATTTGAATTACTCTTATCTTAAATGTTTACTGCTTTTATCATCCTGGTATGTCCGTTACTGATGTTATATCTTGCTAATCATTTTGTTGGACCTTAGTGAGTGTCAAGTCGACCTCTCGTCACTACCTCTTCGAGGTTAGGCGGGATACTCAGTGAGTACATATTTGTTTATGTACTCATGCTGCACTTCTGTACTTAATTGTACAGGTTCTGAGGCTGGTGCATCTGGTTATCAGATCGGAGCTCGATTATGATCTTAGTTGGACCCGACTTCACGGTGAGCTGCTTCTCCTAACGATCCTCGGCAGCACCATGGAGTTTTCTTTTGCTCTCTTCCGGTCTATTTCTTTCAGACAGCGAGATTGTATATTATGTTTTGTATATTCTGTTAGAATGCCCGTAGGAGTTGTGACACTAGTTCCTGGCACACACGTAGTTGTTATTTCGGTTTGCGGGTCTGTATATATATATATATATTGGCGCATCCCTTTTTTTTATTGTTTTTGGTAAAATGACTTGCTATATATTTTTTTCAATTAATGTTTGAACTTTAAAAACTTGGCACGTATTGGGATGTTTAACTAATGATGGGAGAAATCCTTAGTATTTTAAGTGTGGGCTTGTCTAACCCCGATGTTGGGCGCCATCACGACCTGAGTTTGTATTTTAGGTCATGAGAGTATTGGGTTGAGGTAATGGATAGTGTATAGATACGAAATTAATTAAGAAAAGGGCTAGATTTTAAATACCCAATTAAATCAGTAAATAATTTATAAAATTAATTAATAAAAAAATATCAATTGTGCATGAAAATGATTTAAAATAATTTCTTAAAAAAATAAAAAGTCATTTTATTGTATAAATAATGTAATTATGCATATCTGTGGCCTATTATTGCAAAATATGCAATTTTAGCCTAAGGATGCTGATGCGAGACTAAATTGCATAGTTTAACATGTGATATACCTTACATTTGAGGTGCATTAATGATAAAAATACACTTTTTATGTGCTTATAGAGTTTATTTTATGTGTAGGTGAATTGGAGATGGAAACGGAGCTAAAGGGATGCAAATACGTCGAAAAATACACGAAAGGAGACACCCGGGGGATAGCCGGGCGTTTGACCGCTAAAGCCTGACCCTACCTGGCGTTAGGGAGGCGTTTACCCCATAAGGCCAGGCATCCCCTGGCGTTAGGGGGGTGTTAGGGCCCAAACGCCAGGCCTGCCCTGGCCTTAAGGGTGCGTTAGAGTCCAAACGCCAGGGGTTCCCAGTTCGGCCAAATCCGAGTTTTGACGAGTTTAAGTGTTTCCCGGTTGAAATAGAAGTCTCCTACATGGTTAGGGTTCTCCCTAAACACAAAATAGACACCAAACAACACAGCTTAAAGAAGATGGATGAGAGAAGGAAAACATCGATTTGTACAGATTTTCTTCATTACTTTGTAGTTTAATTATGCAAGTTATTTTGGGTTTTATTCTTATGAACTTGTTTATCTAACTTCTTTAATCTAGTGTTTTGGTAGAACCCGTTGGGGGATAAACTTATTGTGATATTAACTTAGTTTTGATTGGTTGATTAATCTCTATTTGTTCAACTACGTTCTTGTTGTAGTTAATTGAATGGCCATCAATTAGCTGTGCCTATTTATTATGTATCTACTTGAGAGAGAGTGCATATTTAGGTAGTTGTTTGAACAACATCACTCCCGGAGTATAGACGAAAGTCATAACCGAGGGTTTAGAGGTTGGATTAGAGATAACGATACCTCGGGTGCAATCTAAAGTGAACTGTAATGCAATCTAGCTAGCGTAACTTGAGAGAGTGCGTCTAGTAAATTATCATAATTACTTGAGAGAGATTTATGGTAGATAGAGTGTTCATGATTGATAGAGAC